>JAPZVO010000036.1:0-172431 GCA_029962745.1 Echinometra lucunter
GTTACATGTTCTTTCTAGAGTGGTATTTCTATTATTTTTCAATTTATAGTTGTAAATTCATTTCAAGATGAAAACTTAAGTACAAATTTAATCTTGATCAAGGAATTGTTAAAAGTTTTGGGCAAGTCAACAACCAAATGTATAGCTTTAAGCCATTCCCAACGGGAACGGTGGCCCTGTATTACACCTGTGGGAATTCAAGAATTTTGTAGGCAACAGGTTATTAGTGATGTCTGCTTGTAATGAGAAAAGAAAGGAGTAGGTTCAGAGGTAAAGAGTCATTCTGGTACTGATTTTCTACATTTTTCTGGTTGCTTGCAATTGCTTTTCTCTTGAAGATATTATAGACACAGATTTAATCCACATGAAAAAAACCCCTCTACTTCTGCTAGTCTGAGGCCAATTTGACTTCGGCCTTTAGCATCTTTCCCACTCAGCGTGTTTTGGTCCGCTGTGCTTCTATTCCTCCATTAACAAAACAACAGGGATCGGGAATGATGATGTTAACTCCCGGGTGCAAGAAAGACAATGAAAACCGATGGATGTGATTTTTGATGATGTACCTAAGTACTCATTCCTACTTAGGCCTATTGAGATTTCCTAAATGGAACCTTCCTTCTATCACAATCAGAGAATCTAATGTTTGCACTCTTAGATAATTGCTAGAAGTGTTTGTAATGCATATTGGTCAGTTTATTTCTGTTTTGAAATTTTCGACAGCTTCCTTCGTCTTCATAAGGAGTATACCATTTGGTATCAAAACAAAACAAAACTTGAAGATGTAGAGCATGCATTCTCAAACAGACAGGGTTGCTATGAGAACTGGCTGAGGATGCGGGCCCTTTACAGTGATTCAGCCAATGACAATTTATGACAAAAATAATGATAGCCATGACTGCACACATCATGAAGTCATGGTGATGCAGGAGCGTGCACAACCAGCACAGATAATGAACAGGTGATGGTTGTGCACGCTTTACAGTAACTCATTAATTACGTAACAATCAAAAAAGCAAAGAAATGACAAAGAAGGATCAATGATAAGATGGACTATTTAAATTGCATTATACTAATTATCATTAATCTCATGTTAGGTGCAAGTATGCGTATAATATTCTTATCAATCATATTGTATGATTCTAGCACCGAGCGGAAAACAAAATAAGAATTGCTTTGACATGGAGTGTCATTCAAGAACTGAATTTGAAGAGTTCGATTGTAAAAACCAGTAAAAATTGACGCCACCATTCATGAAAACACAAATTGCCTTCCTTTTGATACCCCACTCATTTTGTATCGAGGAAAAATATGGGGGGGGGGTGTTTCACAAAGATTAAGATTGACTAAATTCGCACTTAACTATGGCTGGCCACTCATGCCACTCTTTCACCAGGGATCTCTCAAAGGATTTGTAAATCATGGACACAAATCTGCAGAATGGACAATCTTTTATAGTTCATTAATGAAGAAAACAAAAAATGTAAATTCTTCAAATTTGTGACAGTGATTTGCACATCCCTTGAGGGACTGATGGTGAAAGCAAACAGTGGCATGAATCGCCTGCCATAGTTAAGAGCGATTTGAGCCAATCGTAGTCTTTGTGAAACACCCCCATGATCTAGAATATTGTTTATTTTGTTGTAAGTTTCTTCCTTTTTTGGAAACTTCAATTGCAACTATTTCAAATCTACCAAAAGTTTTGTAAATCAAACTCTTCATTATTTTGTTTTAACTAATGATGTCTGTTTAATGATATGTGTAAATTTTGCTCAGATATTGGAGATACAAGTATGATCCGTCTGAAGGACATGACAGCTACCTCTCTCTCTGTGACATGGAGTCCAATGGCAGGTGTTACTCAATACACAATCTCCATCAACCCTACTGATGGGAATCCAACATTTAATGTATTTCCTGGGGAAAGACTGTTTGCTGAGTTCACTGGGTTGTCTGAGGGCACTTCATATAGAGTCACATTGCAAACGACACCTGCTGGTTCTCCTTTGACAGCTGACTTCACAACAAGTAAGTGACACACCTATGCATATTTAACATATTGGCTGATCAATGTTAGTACTGTTCTTATTTAGGGCCCGGCCAATTATTATTGCCCCAGGCCCCTATTTACACCCAGATCAAGTAGGGCAAATGTGGGTAAAACATCTTATCCAAGGACGTAGAATTGAACCTGAGACATCTTGTATAAGAGTCAAGAGCCTGCACAGTGCTCCCACAGTTTTCAAAAGCATCAACTGACAGTTCCCCTTGTCTTTTTTTTCTGGATGTTCTCTTGACTAGAAGTTTACTTTTCTTAGCCATACTTATCAAGTTTTATACATGTTCTTTCTTTTTTCAGATCCTTCCATTCCAGGGACTATTTCAGTAGGCAACCTTCTTCCGCAGAGTGTTACATTGTCGTGGGGTGCTTCAGCTGGAGCTAATGAATATGAAATCACAATAGGTAATTATCAAGATTTGTGTACATCCCTCTGGCTTGAAAATTTGAGTTGGTCATATATATATGTATGGTTTGGTGCTCCATGTCTGTGCATACACGTAACTGCGCAATTCTAACATATTAAAAGACGCAGCGAACACAAAATCTTCATATCATGATGTGCATTTAGGAAAAACTGATAAGAATAGTCTATTTTACATATTTCTATTCATATGCTCATCAAAAATGCCTCCTTTATAACCAAACCCCCCCCCCCAGAACTCCGTGTTAAGTGAACGAGTGCTTGGACATGGGAACATTCGTTTGTTGCAATGCCAAATTCACTCCATCACCTATTCTTGTGAAAATAGCATCATTCTTGAATTTTGATGAAATTTTTGGCACAAGTACTCTCAAGAATTTGAGGATTAAAGTAAGGTCACCGTTTAAGGGTATACAGAAGAAAAGGCCTATCAGTGCCAAGTTTTAGGTGTGTTGACATAGGGCCCCCCCCCCTTTCATACATATAGTGTTTGAAGCCTAGTGTAGATATGAAGGAATATGAGGCACCCCTGAAATGTTCCTTCAGCAAGGTGAAACATCTCTTGTTATTGAATGGCATATGGGATTGACAAAAAGCTGCTCATAACAAAATCTACTTCTTTTATGGGTAGCATACAGTACATAAAAGATAACTCAAAAGAAATGCAACCCCTTTCAGTCATTCATTGTTAGCAAGTTAGAGTGTACATTTTTGCAGTATGATTTGGAAGAGTGAAACTCATGAATAATTTTTATTTTTTATTTTGTGCTTCATTTGTTTATTGCTGGATATAAATATAGCCTTGCCATTTCCAGAAAACATAACATCCCAGTTTCATTTGCATTGCTTCTTTGTAGTGTATCTGTATTATTCTGGTAACAATGATATATAGCTTTGATACAGTGTTTCTAGGAGCAGGAAAGAATTAGAACTGTAAAAGAGAAAAAGAAAGACGGAACTGGAAGAACAAATGTAAACATAATTGAACTACTGATAAGATTACCTAATAAGATAAGTTTAAAAAGTGTTTTAAGAATCTGCGATTATGTGAAAACCTCAGAAATGTAGGTTTGAGGATTCAATGTGAGGATTGAAGATAGGATGGAGCTAGACTGCATTTAAATTTTTCTAGACAAAGGGAAGAACAGTGCAGAAATATCAGGATTATTTCATTGCAGGGCTTGCAGGAAGAGCAGTGTAGTAATGATGCTACTACCCTGGGTGAATAAAACCAACTGAAATAATGCTGCTGAGCAGCTGTTTTCCGTTGTGCTCATGGAATATTTGGTTCTTCCTTTCTTGCATCTATTAAGCTTCTGGAGGGGTCACAGTCAATACTACACGCACAGCTTCAGTGTCTGTGCATGTCAGCAATTTAACACCAATGACAGAGTATGATGTGACTGTTGTGGCTGAAGCAATTCAGCAAGGCATAACAAGCCGCAGTGGAGAGCAGACCACATCTTTCACAACACGTAAGTCAAATCTCTTCAGTGCTGAACCTGAGACAACTCAGGCTAGAGCCTATAGAAAATGTGTGCCTTACCAAAATCAAATCATATGCAATGTGTTAAAAGAATCCTAATTCAGCATGTGTCAGGAGTAGAATTTAGTCTTTCAGAAACTATGAAAGTTTTCCATTCATTCTCCCACCCTCCTTCCATTTTTCAATTTTTATTGATATGCAGCATTGCATTTCTATGGAAAAATATTTTGTTAATCATGGAACTTTATGAGAAGGTCTAAACATTTTGTGGGCCTGCATATCGATAAGTATATAGAAGCTATTCATCTTTTTACTGGTTAAAGCATGTGTTAAGACGGTGAAAAGAGAAATAATTTGGTTGAGGATGATTTGTTCCTACCCTTGAAATTGTTTTATTTTATTTTAAAAAAATCAGTGAAAGATTAACCCATTAACAGCTCATGTCAACTAATGGCACAAGCATCGGGCTGCTATTGTTGACTGTTTGCACAAGTAGGCACAGGTACAATGTGTATGTACCATCCACACCAAACATTCTGGCAATCCTGAGTTTTGATCCTTAACCTATAAAGAGTTACAATGAAGAAGTGAATGAATGGTTATGCTTGAATTTTCCAAATGCATGATTTTTTCCCTGAAGGTATATGTAGCTCTGAATTACATTTGTACTGTAAAAGATTTGTTTGATATTGATGTACCAGCTCTTGCAGTGTCACCAAGAAAATTCCTGTATAACTGAATCCAACATATGTTTTATTCTTTACCTTCCAGCCATTGTGTCTTTGAATTCCATCACTACCACCTCAGTGCGTATCTTAGGAACATTAGACACCCAAACAATCTTGTATACTCCCAGTGATGGCACCTTTGTTTCAGGGTCTCCAGGATTAAACGGAGCTACAGATCTGCTAGGTTTGACTCCTGGACAAGAGTATAAAATCACCATTCGAGAAGGATCTGCTGCTGTTGATCAAATGTCATTCTTCACTTGTAAGTCTCATATTAATCTATTCACTACTTATGTTTCTTAGTCCATAGGGTTAATAAAAGATCCACAGAGGTCTAATAGGTAGTGAGGTAAGGCATCTTATCTTTATGTCTTTGTACGAAAAAATGAGTCCGGAACGCAAAATGGAAAATTATTGAAAATCATTTTTTTTTCAAACAATGACTGATAATGTCACAGGTAGCATGTAGACCTTGTAAATTGATATACAGTCTTTCTGTGGTACGATCTGTGCTAAAATTCTATTTTAATATGTCAAAGACATTTTAATTTATGCATTTTTGTATTTTGTGTTCTGGATGCTTTCTTTCATACATTGACATAAAGCTAAAATACCTGACCATCATTCCATTAATGATACTATTCAACTATAGCTGTGGAATGATTTTCGTTTCATGTTAAATGTAAAACAGAGCTCTATAAAACCCTTGACATTTGTTTCGTTCTTTGGAGAGTAATGTTGAGCAATAGTTATGGAAATAATATGAATTTTTGTCATCTTAGAATATTAGGAAATCCTCTTTGATACCCCTAACATTTTATACATTTCCTTAAGAGGTAACATCTAATATCTTAAAATATATTTTGGTTTAATATGCTGTAGAAGTTTACCATGCTAGTTCAGTGTATTATGTATGAATAAGCCATAAGTCTTTCTCTCATGTTACTTCTTATTTCTCTTCAAACTTTCACAGTACCTGAGGTAGCTCAAGATGTCACACTCAGTCTAGGTGACCCTGACACAAGTTCTATCATTGTAGAATATGCCCCTCCTTCCTCTGGAATCTACGATGGCTACCGCATCACTTACTCGGGTGTATCGGTAGGAGCCGATGGGAATGAACCTTCACCTATCTTTGCAGATAGCTCATCCACTCAGACGACTATTACTGGTCTTACTCCAGGTGTAACATACACAGTGACATTGGTGACCCATGTGAATGATGGAAACACTTTCAGTAGTCCAACCACAAGATCTACTACCACAGGTAGATTTCTCTACATTCATGCTTTACTATTTCGTAATAATAGCTCTCAAATCATTTTAGGAGATATTATGTACAGAATACGTTAAAGGCGTCTTAGTTTTTTGTCGTTGTATGAAAGAACGCATCTGGAATGCAATATAAAAAATTGTTGAAAATCATATTTTTCAGACAATGATTGATAATTTCATGGGTAGCATGCAGGGTTGGCGATTTTTTTATTTATATCAGGTGTTTTTTATTTAAATCAGATTTTTTTTAATTTTTTTTTTTTATTTTCTTAAAGTTCATTTGAAAAAAGTGTATTTACCAAAAAACCTTACCCTTACAATGCCATCAGTTTTAATGTTATCATACATTTCACTCCTTATATTGTTCTTAACCATATATTTTGTAATTAAATCCAGTCAAAGCGGAAAACTAAAAATCAATTTGAAGAATCATGTATCTGAACCTAATTCTATCATACATAGACCTACGAAGAAAATTCGATAGGGAATTCCCAGTGAGTAGAGAAAATTCCCCTCTGAGAATTTCCACTCAATATTCAAAAAATCACAGTGGGAAATCCACAGGCATTCCTCTGTGAAAATTGTATTTGCATGTGCACACAACAGCTTTGTGACAATTTTACAAATTGGTTTTAAAGCTCTTCCATTGCTATAGACAGAGATGCAAAACTGTCAGCGTTGGAGAGCAATATAAGAGACAGCTTAGTCAAAGAGTGACTATACCACATAATGTTATTGTGATTTTTACATTAATCTACCATTTTTATTCACATGTCCTCTAAAAATCTGTTTGATACATGAAGTAGGAAAAAAACATGCTAAGTCTTTTGGCAATAAACAACTGTTCTTTTGACTTGAAGGATAAAAAATGCAAAACTGCTTTATTGCAACATATGTATTACAAAAAGAAGTATTTTATTATAAATCAAATTTTGAATTAAATGTAGTGTTAAAAGTTTATTTTGAGTTTTGCAAATTGTTGTAATAGAGCTCTTTCCATTGCTACATGCAGATACAGAACTTCCGTTATTATTTGTAGCACTGAACATAAAATGAGCTGACAGTGATTTCAAAGGTTTATAAGAGAAAGCTTTTTTCAACAGTCAAATTGTGACTGTACTACATTATGTTAATGTGATTTTCACATGTTATTTAAAACATCAATTGTATGATAAATGTAACAAAAAGAAATAAGAAGCATGTTAAATCTGTTGATTACATGATTATTTATAATTTTACATGATGGAAGTAGTTTATGTGAAGAATCAAAACTGGAAAACTGCCAACAAACCTTTTCTCATTGACTTTTACATATCATATTTTTTATAAACTGCTCTCTGAAAAGTCTTGGATTGTGTGATAAATGTTAAGAAAGAAATAAGAAACTTGTTTCACTATTAATAGCTTACAAAGAATGTAAAATTTCAGAAGAAAAACTTGACATTTACAAAAAATGGAGTGACTCTTGACGACATACATCTTTAGTTTTTAAGGAATTGGCTGATTTTATTAACTTGATTTTAATTTGTTTTAAGTAGGTATGAAGAATTTGTTGATTTTTTGTTGATATACAGTTAATTCAGAGTTTTTCAGTTGATTTGAAGAATTAAAACTGCATTGAACAAACAATTTGTAAATGATTTTTACATGTTTCAATGGGAGTGATTTAAATCAATGATTTTTAAAAAAAAATCATGGTGATTTGAATCGCGATATAAATCCTTATTTAAATCAACGTGATTTAAATCCGCCAACCCTGGTAGCATGTAAAGCTTGTAAATTGATATACTTTCTTCTTGTGTCATGATCTTTGCTAAATTCTATTCCAACATATCAAAATTGATATTTTAATATTTGCATTCCTATATTTTGCACTCCAGACGCTTTTGTACGCACTAGGACACTAAACTAAAAAGCTTAACAGAAAAACTTAACATATACGTAGGAATAAAATAACATGTGAATGTTTGGAACTCCTTGAGTAGTCCTACCCTTCTGTCTATTGCCACAGGTGTTACTTTGTGATAATAGATATGTATCATATTGTATGGAGAAACAGAATAATCCTAAGAATACATTACAGTAGGAATAGGATAACACTCAGTGAACAATAATACAGAAATGAAGATAAGATGTTTCTTTGAAAACAGGATCAGAAAGAGAGACAGAAAAGGAGATAGAACTATATATTACTGACAACAATACTTTAAATTTCTAGTTTTAAAATTTTTTATGAGATTGAGATTCACTTAAGTTTCATACTTCAAAATAATTAACTTGCACTGTAGGATATTTCTTCAGTTTTTTAAAGTTTTTTTGACATGTGAAGGTTTGTCTTGGAGAATTTTCAAAAGTTTGCGTCCATGTGTCTTGTTTTGATAACAGCAAGTGGAGCTGACGCCAGTTTCTATGTCTTCTCAAAGACCACTGATTCTATCGTCATCAAGTTTGCTCAAATTGGGACTGCCTATTCAGCTACTGCCACTGAGGAAAATGGACCCACATCAGCAAGTGGTGTTAGAAGCAACGGACAGTTCACCTTCAGTGGACTAATACCTGGAAGGGTCTATTCTGTAAGCCTTACTATTCAACGGGCTGGTCAAAGCCCTGCCTCCAGCTCACAGTTGGTCCTAACATGTAAGCTTTGAAATTCTATCATAATGATAATGAGACTAATGATGATGGCTTCTTATAAAGCTTTCATGTCTGTCAGATTTGAAATTAGGCATGCTTGTCGAAACAATCTCCATATTTGCCATATGCTTTAGGGACTATTATGCCAAGTCTTTCAAATGGTTACAAAACTTAGGCATACTACTGTATTTGAAGCCATATGACCTTTGGTGACCTTTTGTCAGACTGGAAAGTGGGATTTTACCATAGAGATCCTATATATTGACACTAGAGGGCGTACTCCCCAGACTGCTCTGACGAATTGATCAAGCCATCGGCCATCTTAATCCGGGCAAAAATCAACATAACCAGGTACGGGCTACAGGGGCTTAGCTTAGCAACTGTATCATTACAAGGTGGATAAATGCACCATTTTGGCACAAACTTCCTTATGGACTAAATTCTGTATTTTTGGAAGTGTAGCCACCCAAACCGATGTTGGAGACAGGGGCAGAGGCAGGGAGGGGGTGACCCCTTAAGGTGCTTAAATGTACAGTGTATGCAATTGAGTGAGCCTTACAATGGAAAATAGGCACAAGTTGAGAAGTGGGAAATTTTCAAACGGGGTCTAGAAGATAAAATGTGTCCCTCCATGAGGAAGGGGGGGGGGGGGGGTTTTGGTGAAACACCAAAGTGCCCCTTTGATAATAAATATGAACAATTTCCTGCCTATATGAGTAATGGATAGTTAGATTTTAACCCAACATGGTTGGAATCATTCCTAACCAGAAAGAATTATCAAATCGGGTAAGTGCATATTGAGAAATGTTTTTGTTGGGGCAGCACCACCCCAAAGTGCCCACGGGCAGAAATAGATAGTAGTTAATGTTTTCAATGAGAAGCAGCTGGATTTTGACCAAACTTGGAAGGAATCATCCTTTTGCAAACGGAAAGTATAATTGTTCATAATCTGAGTCTACTTTCATAACCTACTGATAAATGTAATGTGCCATTTTTAGCTATAGGGGCACTTATAAAAATTTGGTCCCTAGCCCCTTCGCCTACTCCCTCAGTGAGGTATAAGCAGGCCTACCCAATTTGAACAACTTTAAATTTCCACTGCTTAGGGATACATTCATAAAACAGAATTTAGGAAAATTGAAATTGTGCATTATTATATTGAGAAGCTCTAAAATGTGCATGTGTTTTTAATGCCTCATGGGCACTTTGGGTGCTACCCCTACCCTTTCACTAAGAAGTAAATCGCATGCATCTCAACAACCTCCATGCCCTCATCTTAAATATGATTCCATAATCTCGTTAAAATGTTTCCATACTCAGGGGACTTACAAATATGTGTGTATTTTAACCAAAGGGGCACCTTAGGGTGTTGCCCGTGTCACCTATTTATTTTTATTTTATTTTTTATTTTATATTTTTTCGGGGGGGGGGACTCTTGTAAATATATCGTTCCCTAAAAAAAAAAAAAAAAAAACTTTATCAAATCAATGATTATTTTTGCCACTCCATAAACTCACATACATGCAGTACATTTCAGCACCCTAGGAAGGGACATCCCCTCCGTGCTCTCCCCCCCCCCACCCCGCCCCTACCCTAAAATGACAAGGAGATCGCGTTATAAAACATGAATATATTTGGTCATATAACTTTTAAGTTACATACGATGTTAAACAGAGGATAGAATTGCGAAGAAATTGACATATCTCAACTCGCTCCCATATAGGCTCACATGTTATAATCTGGGCAGAATCAGAGTTTTTGCCCAGATTAAGATGGCGGCCTGTCTGTTCTATTGCGCACAGCAGCACTGCGCGCATGCCATTGCATAGGGAGTGCTCTAGTGTCAATACATAGAATCTCTATGGATTTTACAGATTCTTTTCATAGATGAATGCAAAGCTGTAGATGTATTTATTTTCTTTCCTTTGGCCCATTGCCAAGGGGAACTGGTTGGCTCCGATCCTGTACAAGGAATGGGAGAATTCATTCATCATCACAGGGGCCATGGAACCGAGGGAGGGGGGGGGGGGGCTCGAGTGGACATTGGCCTCTACACAATAACATGGCAATGATTATGCTTGTTCGCATGCTCAGCCCCCTCCCCCCTTTCAAAAATGCTCCGCGGCTCCTGCTCAGATTGTCTTTTCTTTCATCCATTGGTTTTTTATCTTTGATGTTTGTTTTAGTACCAAACACGCCAACTTCTCTAGTTGCTGTTCCCTCCGACACATCACCAACTGTCACTGTTACCTGGCAGCCAGTTGATGGGGGAGTGTCCTATTACCGAGTCCATCTGGTACCATCAGCAGGCGGCGACGAAACCTCCATTCTGATATTGACAGGCTTGGAGACAAGTTACACCTTTGAAGATGTTATGCCATCAATGCAGTATGATGTGTTAGTGACTGCTTTAGCCAGAGTTAGGGAATTAGAAGAAGAAAGTGACCCAGAGACTACACAAGTGACCTCCAGTAAGTAAATCCTATAGCATACATGTAGAGCAGGTACAAAGCAATTGACCCGTTGCGCACTGGAGCTGGGTGACCGCTGGGTATTAGATCTATGGGAATTCGAGATCTCAGTAGTCCACGGGTTAAAGGCTTGTGCACATATCCAGTGGGATAAACCTCTTCAAAAGAAAGGGGGTGGGATTAAGTGTACTGCCTGTCCAATTTCTGTGTCTTGTAACACACTGGGAATTAAAGTGAGGATGCATACTACACTTTTTTTCTGCACTCATTCCCATTTGCCATTCATTTAGTGTGCAGAAAACTGCCACAATTTCTTGACAATGTTAGCTGCTGCTTTTGTGAACACGCCCCTAGTAATAGTAATAATAATAATAATAATAATAATAATAATAGTACCAACTTATAACGTGCGCATATCCGAAAAGCTTTCATTCAAGGCGCGACAGTAGTAGATAAGCAGGTTACATGAAAATAGTTCATAGTTCAGCAGACAATATACATATGGGTAAACAGGTAAGTTTTTAGTTGTGTTTTGAACTGTTCTGTGGAGTCCAATTGTCTCAGATAAGGGGGAAGTGAGTCCCAGAGAATGGGTGCAGCTTTAACAAAGGACCTGTCCCCAGAGGTGACTGTTCTTGTCCTTGGTACTACCAGTCTCGTGGCCTCTGAGGACCTCAGTGACCTCACCGATCTAATTACTGACACCATCTCAGAAAGGTACTCTGGGGCCTGTCCATGCAAAATCTTGAAGGTAGTCAGACGAAAATCGGTACGCAAAATCACCCACAATGTAATTTACAAAACTGAACAGTTAATTGTTCCCACATTATTCAAATTTATTTTTGATCAATTAATTATGCTAATTTATGCATGAAATTAAATTTTTGGCTCTAAATCTTAAAATAAAGCTCAAAAACTGCAAATTTTTTGTCTAGACACTCTTTTTATGATTCTTATAGAATGTACATAAAAAAATGGCAGTATAATTTTTTTTTTCTCATGTACTTCATTGTTTTTAAAATTTCTTATGTATTTCTTTGTTTTTCGACATTTTGTTTTTTATTGTTTTTTTTCAGTGGAAATTAATTGAGTTTATTCATTAAAAGTGAAATTAATGATACATTTATGAATCTTGGCTAGAAACAGAATTTGCAGTGGATTTGTCCATGAAATTACGTTTTTGAGCAATTTTAGGTCTGACATGCACTTATAAAATGTTGCGTAACTACGGAACCATGTACCCTCGTGTTGCAAATTAGGGCTCAAAAGTTGCGAGAGACTTGAAAGAAAAAAGTTATGAAGCGTCGCGGCGCGAACTTTTCCCGTTATGAATTTATTGTGAAAAATGTTGAGGGGGGGCCTTTTAGGGTTAAACGACATCAAAGAGTTTAAGTTCTTTAGCTCCTATGAAAGTGAATTCCACAGGGCTAGTGTGGCATGGGCAAAGGTTTGATCTCCCAAGGATTTCTTGGAAAATGGAATATTTAACAGGCCATATTAGGATAATGGTAGGGTGCGTGCGGGTTGGTATTAACATAGTAGAGGCTTATAGTAGTCAATGCTGGCACGGGGTATAAATCAAACCTGTTTTGATTGCCACCAGTGCTTGATGACTCTGCAGTTGCATTCCCGGGAGGGTCGTCGGTACATAATGTGTGGTGGGTATGTCCCCACGGAAAAGACCCCCATTTCTGCACTCATATTTCCATTCCAATGCATAGCATTTTTTTTCTTGTTGAGTAAAAGAAGAAAGAACACCATTCCCAAGCACCATATTTTTTTTTTGTTTAGCCATTCCGACCGCTTCGCTCTTTTCCAAAGAGCATCATTTTTGGTGAAAAGTGGCTCACATGTACAAACCATATTTCCATTCCAATGCATAGCATTTTTTTTTCTTGTTGAGTAAAAGAAGATAGAACACCATTCCCAAGCACCATATTTTTTTTTGTTTTGCCATTCCGACCGCTTTGCTCTTTTCCAAAGAGCATCATTTTTGGTGAAAAGTGGCTCGCATGTACAAACCAAAGGCAAACCCGAGCTGCGCCGCCAGGTGCATTGCACACTCCTTAGAGTTACATATGCACTAACACGTAGGCCAACCGTTCCAGTGACCCACTTTTTTACAAACAGTTTGTAGTTCCAAAGACCGTCTTTTCGATAACAAGCCCATTCCGAAGCTCCCCTTTTTTTGTCTTGTCAGTGGCACATACCTACCACTTTTAGGGTCTAGTTAACCCAATATATTTGAAGGTACATCATTCTTGTTTCTTATTTCTTTGTATTATTAAGTATTTGTTTAATTCTATCAACTTTAATATGTACTCCTATAGAGTGAACAATGCAAGTTTTATTTGTTTCTCTGCAATTAATAATAGTAGATATTTCTATAGCGCCTTTTCCACAAGATACAAAGCGCTTTGAGATGTCATCCCTGGTCAGCATAGGAGATAAAATATATACAAATTACCAGGCAGTGACAGTGTCAGTCTAAAGTCTAATCATGAGGATATTAAAATAGATAAGTCTTCAAATTTCGTTTGAATTGATCCAATGTTGGTGACGATTTCAGAAGAGGGGGGAGCTTATTCCACAGCCTGGGTGCAGTAGAGGAGAAAGCTGCATCGCCAGCTAATTTGTAGGTGCGTGGTAGAGTAAAAGTCACTGACGATGAAAGACGAGTGCACCTAGAATGTGAATGTCTTACGAGGCATTCCTTGACATACCCTGGTGTTCTGCCATTAACTACTTTGTAAACCAGTAGTAGAAGCTTGAAGGATATTCTCTCCTTGACTCGCAGCCAGTGAAGTTGACGTATGAGAGGAGTGGCATGACAACGTAAGCGAACATGGTACACAAGTCTAGATGCAGCATTCTGTACTCTCTGCAGTTGATCCAAATCAGCTTGACTAATTCCACCAAGAAGAGCGTTACAATAGTCCAGTCTAGATAACACTATTGGACAATTGGACAAAAAATATCTGAATCAGAATTATTATTTCCTGATGTGTATTTCTTCTCTTTTCAGATCCAGGGATATTAACCATTAGTGGCCTGACTTCAACCAGCTTCACCCTGACCATTGATGCTGTACCCGATACATTTACATATCAAATATATGATGGTGTTAGTACTACTGCCCTACAAGAATCACGAACAACGATTCCACTAAGTGGCTATCAGCCAGGAACTCTTGTCCAGTTGACTGTTTTTGCTCTCACACAAACAGGGAACATCCTTGTTGGATCTCGAGATGTCTTATTGAGTGAGTATGCTTAACTCTTCCACTGCCATGCCAAATACTCCTCAGATGCAAGGGTTTTGTAATCTTCACCCAAAAAAATGTTTGAAAAATGTTAATGTAGACCCACGATTTATTGAATGCTTGATATGTTGTCAATACATGAATATGAATATTTTTTTTTTTCATAATTAAAATAGATTAAACAGAAAAAAAAAAATTGTCTGTCACATATTATACGTGCCATCAGCACTGAAGGGTTAAGGGCAACTATGCATGCCATCGGCATGGTTCACATTCTCCTTTTAAAGAGTGATTTCTGAGCAGTGTACAGAAATGCTTTGATACACATACATAGTCTTCATAGGCATCTGTACTTAGTAACTGGTGATCACAAAAGGAATTTTCAAAATCTATTTAGCTTTTGTTGGGAAGGGGGTGTCCCCCTAGATCTGCCACTGCCTTATAAGACAAGTATAACCATTTTAAGAATTTACTTCATATGACTACGATATACATTGAAACAAACTTTAATCGGTAAGGTGAGCAAAATTCCGTTTCATAATGTAAATCTGGACAGGTATTGCCTGGACATTAGCCCTTCTGCTACTTACATGTACTCCCTTAAAGTTACCCCCCCCCCCCCCCTCCTAATCATTGAAATTATCCTAGATCATATCTGCGGGAGGCTTACATCCCTTACAATTACATCCCACAGTGCCCTGGTAAAGTTACCCTTTAGCACTATTAGCACCAGGGGGTAATTGTCCGGGGGTAGTTGTCCTCGAGGTGTCGGGGGGGGGGGGTAATCATGTAACTTAGAATCCCTGTTTCATGTTCATGTACAATCATCAGTAAATGGCAGCATGACACATATCAACATGTTCCCTTTTCTCTGTACAGAGCCTGACCAACCAAATTTCCCTACTCTTGCCACTACCAACAACTCATTGACAGTTTCTAATTTGGGTAATCCAAACGGAGCTGATCTAATTGCAATAGAATATAGCGATGGGGGTACTCTTGAGGGCACTGTTTATATCCTACCTTCTGTGACTGAGAAGAAGATAGAGTTTCTCCAACCTAACACCCTTTACTCTATCAGTGTTTATGCTGAAGTCTATGCTGGGGGATTGACAGAGAGGAGTGATCCTAGAGAGAGTTCAGCAAGAACACGATCAGGTAAAGATCACCCCACCATCATAACCTTTCAGATTGAAGGATAGAATTTATTCCTTAACTCTTCATAAGCCAAACTACGGATTTCATTGTGCCACACTGCGTATTTCCTGCAAGAGATCAAGATTTAGGTCTACTTTTAGAATGTTACAGTACCAAAGGAATCGGTATTACAGGGTGTCTGAAGTGTTGTCATGCAACAACATAAATGACGGTAACGAAAAATTAATACAATACAATACAATACAATCTACATGTAATTAAGCCCAGAAATGAATCATTTCACATTTCTTTTTTGTCCCACAGAGCAATCCTTCTGCTTATTTGCTTGTATTGTTTTGTGCCAATTGGCATGTGTGGCATAGCCACAAAGCCACAAATATGCCATTTGGCTATGAAAGCAAATGATGTATTCAGTACACAGAGCTTTACTGTTGCTTGACCTATTGCCACTGTAATGATATCTAAAGTCATTTTGAATTGTGTAGACACTTTAGATCATAATGTGATATGCACTATACAAGAACAGAATTTTTTTATTATTGAATTCTATATAAAATATCACATTGCTGAATGTAAAATTCTCCTTTGATTGGAAAGTTTGGTTTGCTTTGTTGTGAATTTGGGAGCTTTCTTCCCATATTTTTGTGCTGAATATTTAGGGAGCTAATTGTTTGTCACATGAAAATGCTTACCCTTGAAATTCACTCACTTTCGAAAATGAACTAGTGCATGAATGAATCAATAAGTAAATAGATGAATAGATAAATAGATGAAATAGATAAATGAATAAATGAATAAATAAATAAATGAATGAAAAAATAGATAAATAAAGAAAGAAAGATTAAGTAAATGAAAACATGTAAATGAAAAGATGGATGAATAAATAAATGAATGAATAAATACATTTAATAAATAGATGAAGGAATGAATGAATGAATGAAAAGAATGATAAATGATAAATGAATGAACTAAACATATAATGATTGAAGGAATAAATATGTGAATATAAAAAATAAGTATGATTGAATGAATGAATGAATAAATGAATGAATGAGTGAAAGAATGAATGAATTAATGAAATGAATAAATAACCTTATTATTCAACACTTTTATTTCAATGACAGTGAACTTAGGGGAGCCGGTAGTTGGTCAGGTTACTACGAATACCATCATGATAACTTGGAGGGAGCAGATACCATACCTCCACCAAATCTTTATCCAGGCAAAAGGTTCTAATGCCATACTAGATGAAAGCAACTACACGCAGGCAGATTCTATAACTTCTCGTACGTTTGATGTTCAACCAGCAACCTTGTATCAAGTAACGATGGAGTTGATTAGTAGTAGTACCGGCAATATCTTCCGTACATTTTCCAGAGATGTGCGTTCATGTAAGTATGATGTTGATGTATTTGGATGTATTAAAAGATTATTGTCATAATGACTGTCAACATTTGATCTTTTGGTTGATGGGAATGATGGCACTCCTTGTATAGTGATGGAATAACTGAACGAAAAGTTGATTTCTCACAAAGATAATTTAATTTATACCTTTATATAGAAGCAAGACCAAGACGTTGGCAGATGTTCCTTTTCTGCAAATGTTAACCTTCTCATTAGTATATCTTATTACTGAAGTTCAGAGTAGGTCTAGCCTGTGGGAAGGCATCATACTGTAGAGGCTCATTCACTGGACTCTCCATCAGAGTGTTTAGGGTTAGCATTCCAGCCCAACAAGACAATGCTACTCTCCACCCTGGTGTAAATGGGGGCCTGATATGCTGTCGCACTGCATACTTGGCCTAACAGGAAAAACAATGTATGATTGGGATAATTATGCTGAAGCTACACGAGTGTCATGTAGGATGATTGTGAGCATTATCGAGGAAAACCCAATTTTGTATGATTATTATTAATTATTGTTATCACTCATAGATGGTTAACAGAGGACAGATGGTGAAACATCCTGCAATCAATTGTCATCATTTTCAGCTATCTGAGGATTATGACTCCTATCAAACTTCACTTTCTGTCTACGGGAAGATTTGGTCCCTGTATTATTTTTTTTTTGATTGGGGGATTCACTATTCATGAATAGTTTGAGTTGAATTATATCATTTATTTATGAAACATACAGATTATCTTCATCTGATATTCATATTTTTAAAATTTTGTTTACTAACATGTAGTACCTGAAGCACCAACATATGTCCAGATTACAGCAGTTGACAAAACCTCCATTACCTTGACATGGGACATTCCAAACGATGCTACATCCGATGGGTTTGAAGTCAGGGTGATCCCTCCACCCAGCCCAGGAAACTACCCTGTTGTTGTGGATGAAAGATCCTACACCATCCGAAGCCTTCAACCTGGCACTGTGTATGATATCAGTGTTGTGAGTCTGTCTGGACAAGCTAATAACTGCCAGACTTTGAGCAGTCCTGTTCAAATCACCACAACCACAGGTCAGTTCCTTAATCCATACAAAATCATCCTTTCTTGGACCCCCCCCCCCCCCTTGCTAACTATCCATAGGAAGGCTTTGGCTTTGACTTGACACATGTTTTCCCCCATTTTATCCTACTTGGCTTTCATCTTAGGCGTCTTATCTTAGTGTCATCGTGCGATTAAACGCATCCAGAACGCAAATTGGAAAATTATTGAAAATCAAATTTTCAAACAATGATTGATAATTTCATAGGTAGAATGTAGACATTGCAAATTGATACGATCTCCTTGTGGCATGATATTTGCTAAAATTCTATTCCACTATGTCAAAATAGACATTTTAATTTTTGCATTTTTCTATTTTGCGTTCCGGACGTGTTCTTTCGCACAACGACCCAAAGATAAAATGCCTTACAACATCAGTTGTTCATGAAATACATTTTCTCATACATCACTCCAATAAATCATAAAATATTATCCATTCCTTCACCCTTAATCTAGATAAAATAAATGCTTTAAAAGAAAGCCCATAGATAACACGTATGTGGCCATTCCCACCCACAGTGCCGCAGGGTTTAAAGTTGCTGTGTGTCAAAAGGTCATACACCTTACAAGATAACCCGTAGAACACCATGTAAAGTTTCTGTAAAGTTGACCTCATACATTCTAGTATTACACAGACTGTATAAGACTATCAAGAACTGTAATTCCTTACTCATTTTTTTTTTCTTTTCTGAAGAACCTTTGGGTGTCTTTGAGGCTGTAGCTGTAGATGTCTATGACACCAGAGCTTCAGTAGTGTTCACCCCTTATGACGTCCTGTTTTTCGATGTGCGTGAGCATGAGGTAACCATAACCCCATCTGGTGGAGGAACCCCTGAGGTCATCTCAGTACAAGCAGGGATATACGAAGCTGATATCGTGGACTTGACCGGTGGAACTACATATGATGTAGAATTGGCAGCCTTGTATTCTACCGATCAGAGATTCAACACTACAGCTATGACATCATTTGTAACCTGTACGTATGCGTTCTTAAACATTTATGATATGGTATTTTAATACATGCCAACACCGAAGAATGCTAAAGTGATAGATTACTTTTTTTTTGTTAGTACAGTGTGGTAGATGGTTAAATTCCATGAAAGGTGGTAGTTTACTGCCTAAATTGGTAGAGTTGGAGAATATTAGTATTTGTACTCCAGGTGGACAGGGGTACTTCATTAACTCCATCCCCCACCATTCTGTCATTCTCAGTTTCTCTGTTTCCGTCTCTGTCTGACTGACTGTCTGTCTGTCTCTCTGTCTCTGTCTCTCTCGCCACACAGACTTTGCTCCTATTCTCTTTTCCTTTAATTACTTCCTGCTCTTTCCCCCTGCTCCCATCCCCTTTCTATTTCCATTTTCCAATGCCACAACCTTCTCGTGTCTTGTATCTTTATGTTTGTTGTTATCATTATCCTATTTTATACATTTTATTTTAATGGTATCGTTGCTCCTCTGTGCTTATTTTAATTTCTGGATGAGTTTTCTTATTCTGTATGTAAAGAGTTTACATGCTAAAATTTGTGATTTTTTAATTCTAAAGTAATGTCACCAGCATAGTACATGATATTTTTCAAATGATTTATTGCTAATCACATATAAAGGTCACATGTTCAAAAGTGGCATATCTGTTCTATTTTCTTTATTTTTCTTTATGTTTAATTGCATATATCTCAATTTGACGAAAAGGGATATAACAGTTTTTGCATTCAAGTTCTTCCTGCTAAGATTTGCTTATATGCCGTCTTGTAGACTAATGTGTGTTTTACCATTTAATAAATTTGAATCAATTATTTTCTTTCTTAGTGCCCAAGTCCCCCGTCAGCTTGACAGAGGTATCGAGAGGGTTCTTCTCCTTCACTGTGGAACTCGAACCTCCCATGAACAGCAGCTTTGATGGGTTTGTGATCTCAGCAAATGGTGTTTCTCAACAAATCCTTCGAGATGAAACTTACCAGGCCACATTTGAGGATCTGACACCTGGTGTCATGTACAACGTGGATGCGTATACCTTCCTCTTTACACCTGATTTGACCAGTCAAGACCTCATGGACTTCACCCCACTAACCATCACTACAGGTGCAGTAGAAATAAAATTAGGGCCATTCTTACTTGTAAACATTGTGGTGAATTAATGATAATAATGGTGAGAACCTATTGAACACACACACACTGTCCAAGGATGTTCATGGTGCTATCCCAGCAACAGTTCTCTTTATATATTATCTGTATTCTCTGTGTATATTCATGTAGATTTACTATGTATCATATTTCAAATCATGTAAACATATCCTTTATTGTAAAAAAAATTATGAATAGTTATTTAAGTATGTTTGATTTTTTCAAAATTTGTTATTTGTTTTCTTGAAATGATGAAATAAACTCTTGAACTCTTGAACTCTTAAATGCAGACATACTACAAATTGATTTTGTGATAGCTTTTGAAATCCTTGTGATTGCTTCCCCACAACTCACCCTAAATTGAAAACTGTGGGGAGTTTTGGAATGTAATGCGGTTGCCCACATAAGGATTATTTATTTAGCGAATTTGAATTTACATGTGAAAACTTGTGAGCAAACCACTTGCATAGATAACAAAAAAATTGCTAGTTTGCCTCACCAGGTTTGTTTGTGAGTTTTTCATGCATTTTTTCATTTTAACCCTTTTTGCCCAGTATAGTATTGGTCTTATCAGACCTCAAAAATGCATTGAACATCATAGCTTGGTCAATAAGGAAAGTGACCTGGTTAATTGATGAAAATGACAATGGCAAGGAAGAACCACAAAATTATTTTGCAGCATCTTAATTATCAAGGTACTGTAATATCCAGACTTATGCCGATAGATAGGTCTACCAGTTAGGAAGCTTATCAAAGGGCATGTCCATCGTTTTTTTATCGGCTTTTCCGTGCCCGTGTATTTACATTTGCCTTTCCCGATCCCTCTAGTTTTGTCATCATAAAGGCAGAGAATCAGAAGGGATTTTGTGGAAAAAATATGCTGAGCAGGAATCCTGCTCGATGTTTTAGTCAAATTGGGCTCTGATTTATAATAACAAGCCTAATGCGTTTGAACTATATGACATGTAAATGTTTTTTAAATGTGATTTGATTTTTTCGCTTTTATTTTTGTATATTTTCTTCAGATACATCTGATCCTGGTGAGGTGACTGTTCAGTCGTTCACGACCAACTCCATCACAATCAGCTGGGGAGCGGTACCCAATGTCGTTGGGTATTCTGTGACCATCAACCCATCAGAAGGTCAGCGTGTTGAGAGCACTATGAACAGAAGAGTGGACTTTACTCAGCTCACTCCAGGGAGGTTGTACTCTATCACCCTCACCTCACAAAGAAGTAGCGGGTCTGATAGTACCTCCAGTTTGATGCAACGAACTGGTGGGTGCAACATTCATTTCACTGATCTTTTTCATGTAAAACATTTCAGTAATAACCTGTACATGTGCAGTACTTCTTATCACGGGGTGTGCAAAACTAGGGCTGGTAATTTATCCTTAATGAAGGATTAACACTAGACCCAAGGTACACCCATCTGAGAACATTCTTATGTTCCTACTCTTCTTGTATTTTGAAAAGTTTTTTTTTTTTTTAATAGAAATGATATTTGAGGCTCATATATAGGCCTGGTGATATGTCAACCAGTAAGGTAGTTTTTCAAAAGTCGCATCCTTTGGTTTTTATCAGCTTCTCTACGCCCGGATATTCAAAGCGGCTTTCCCGCTCCCTGTTCATTTCTCTTTGCAAAAGAAACGGAAGGATTAGAATGCAAATGATGCACAGAATAAATTTATGATAAGAAGCTTAAACATATACTTAGCAAAATGTTGTTTGGTCATTGCTACTCTTTACTTTTTTCACTGGGAAAGTTCACATTTTTTGTTTTTCAGCTCCAAGTCCGCCGTCTTCACTAGTTGTTAGCTCTCTTAATGCTGCTGATACCATAGGCCTTCAGCTAAGTTGGGTATTACCATCTGAAGGAGAATGGGATCGCATTAGGTTGGTACTGTACTCTATTGATCCATTGAGCATGATTTGAATTTAGTATAACCTGATTTTCCGTGGACCCCAGCCCGAGTTATTTTGCATTACTGTCAGCATCGTCAACAATGACATCATTAAATCTGATTTTGGAAATATCTGATTTATTTCTTGATAAGTTCATTGCCTGTTTTATTTCTTTCCATGTATTTTGGATATCTTATTTATGTAGAGCTAACTGTTTCTTAAAGTATTTTTTCTTTTCAAGTCGTAATGCTCTAGTTAGGGTAATTTTAAAAGACGTGTATTTGATTTTGGATTGCTCAGTGCCTTTCAATTTGTAATATAAGTTATTTTTTCTATTAATCGAATGCAAAATAGATGCTGATATCCATGGTAGTCTTGGAACAGTTTTGTATGTGTTACGTTTGTCTTTTTAACATCGAGATGTGCTTATCTAACTTATCATTCAATATATTTAAAAAATTGTCAAAGGATAAATTGATGTCTTCAGTATCGTACACACAAGACCAATCGACAAGAGTCCAAAGAAGGGCCTAAGCTAGCTGTATTTTCATGCGTTGGTCTGCGTCTTAGTGGTTGAGAATGAACAGGTCTATTTGAGCATCTTAATGGAAAGTGAGTGAGAATTGGGAAATGGTCTGTTATATCGCAAAGGACTATAAAACAATCTGGAGGGGGAGAATGTTACAAAAAATATTGTCCAGAAGTGTAGCGGTTTTGTCGGCTACACGAGTAGGTTTGGAAATAAGAGGCAAGAAAGAGGCAGGCAAAAATGTTTCAAGGAATTCACGAGATACATTGTGTTGTTTCAATAAATCAATGTTGAAATCGCGTACAGAGAAAGTGTCCCTATTAGCGAGAGCTGGTTTGTTTATAGTTTCAGAACGATAAGTTAAAAAATCGTTTGTGTTAGAGTTTGGAGGTCTATACAAAACAGCAATAATCATATTTTTACTGCCAGGAATATTAATTTCATTAAAAAGAGATTCGACAGTAGAATTCATGATGTTAAGTTCAACACAAACGGGATACTCATAGTCTAGTCATGTGAAATGTAAAATGCTACGCCACCCCCAGTTCTGTCTTTTCTGTTATTTGTTATAAAATCATAGCCATTTAATAAAAAAATGTTGTTTAGATTCATGACATAGCCATGTTTCAATGAGACCAATTATAGAAAAAGGCTGTTTAGTCAAATTGGAAGAGTTGTTCAAAAATAACTGAAGTTCATCAAAATGTTTATTTATACTTCTTATATTGACATGCATTATGCAGAGTGTATCTTTGCTGAAATTTTTTGTAAGGTTTTCACTTGATTTTCCGTAACATATTTAGAAGAGGGGTTTTCACTATATCATAATCAAAATTTAATTCTGACTTATTTGAGGACAAGTTAATATTATCAGTCACAAAATTATCATAATCAAAATTCATTGGGTTATTGAAGTATTCCGTATCAGTAGGTCTCAATTCATTAAAGAGGTCATCGTTATTCAAAGAAGTGAATGGAAAGTACAATCTTTGTAAGAGTCATGGAATGGGCAGCCCAGACAAATAATAGCAGTAGCAGAACAAGGAAAGAAAGACATGAACATAGAACACATAGAGAGAAGGGACGAGAAAGCGCAGCGCTGTGAGTGCGTCTTAGTGCAGGGAACAGGGTACATGGCACGGAGTCCTCAGTGTGTGAAAGACGTGACAATGAAAGCAGAACGAGAACAAGCGAAAATATAGCGAAGGTAATTTGGGACATTACAGTGTGAAGCTCCAATAATGAAAAATAACATTTTGTAGTGAAATACACCTTTAGAAATATCAAAAGTGTTCGCAATAGTATTTGAATAGCCAACTAACAACAGCCCCCCCCCCCAAAAAAAAAATGAATATACACATGTGAGTGAATTTTGTTGACATGAATACATCAACACATAACTCTTCTCGTGTGGCAAAATCAAAGATATATACATACATACATATACAAATTACTTGATAATAACAAAACATAAAACAATAAACAATGATGAAAAATTGCTAAAACTATTGACGGGTATTTGAAGAAGAGTAGAGTCGTGATTGTAAGTGCCCACAAAACATGCAAGCGGAGAAAAAAAAACCTAACTACACATTGTACAGATAAATGCATGGAATACTGAGATTGGAGTACATACATATAGCACACAGTTACCAAGATTAATGATACAGAGTGGCAAAATACAAAGCATGACTGTTCAAAGTAGAGAGAAAAAAAGGAATAAATAAATAAATGAATAAATAAATAAGAAAATAAATTGGCATAAAGAAGCAAATGACTTGTGGGCAATTCATGAACTGTTACATCACAAGATTGGATAAAGTCATGAGTCAAAAGAGTAAATCAATATCAACTAATAAGATTCTCAAATTCAATAGGGAAATATTATATATAAAATATATGTGTATGTATTGTAACTGACACAGTGAATCGTGGTCAGGGACGTGTTCAAAAGCCAAATGGTTCCAATAATATTTGAAGATGAGATCACATTAAATTTATGAAGTATGGATACTATAAGCCCCTTTCCCGCGTATACAAAGGAGCGGCTACCGGTCTCCCCCTTGACGGGGAAGTAGTTAAAACAGGGAGATGGTTAAAAGTTGTAAGAACTAAATCTAAACAGCACAATCTTTTCTACTTGCTCATGGATACGGTCACCCCCACTGCCCAAAGGAATATATACCTAGTCTAACTCCACTGCAGACACCATGTGAATAATCACTTTGTTCACCAATCTCACACAAACACATAAAACATCTATTGAATGTAATTACACAGTTAAGTAATTATAATACATGCAATATTTATATGATACGTTATTTGATCACAAATGAACAATAGTCATAATACTTTTGAGGGATACTGAAGTACATTATATCCCTCGGGGGGGGCACTCAGTATATAATGCATGGTGGGTATTTGCTGCCGAGAAGACCCCCATTTTTACACTAAAATTTCCGTTCCAAAGCATAGCATTTTTATCTTATTGAGAAAAAGAACAAAGAAAGCCGTTCCAAAGCATAGAATTTTCTTTTTATCGAGAAAAAAGAAGAAACAAATCTGTTACAAAGCTTCACATGTTTTTCGATACGCCGTTCCGGCCACATTGATCCGCTATGATGAGCTGCATTTTTGGTGAAATATATCTTTAAATCTCTGTCTGTGGTCACTTAAGGTCACTTAAGGTAAGATACTCATATCAGTACAACAGCATAATGTTATAAAACAAATTATTATCTACTTCAAGATTAAACTGGATAAAGAATATGATAATTTACCTGTAAAACAGGAGGCAAGGAGAAGATGTTTCGTGCTGAAACTCGTGAGAGGAACTGCGAGGGGTCGAGTGGGTTTCACAAGTTCATTGTATTTTCCATAATTTCTAAAGGGAAAAGGGTAACCCGATTTGAATAATGTGTAGAGTTAACATAGAAATTTTGTGGTGCCACGTGTTTAAAGTATTTTGCATAAATAGCGTCATGTGAAATACAATATTTCATGTGGAAAACCGGGTGGGGTATGCGATTAGTCTTTAAACTAGTCACCTAGTTACAAGAGAATGTTGAAAAGTAGGCTACAATGTAATGAAAAGGTTAGCTCAAGACCAGAGCACTTACATTTGTTGTACCGTACGAATTTGTGTGTGACAGCATCAACAAAACATTTCCTCTGAAATACATGTATCAATTTTGATGATAATATGCCACTAATGCAGCCTCGTAATCTAATGTGCTGGAAATGGGAACATTGTCATTCATTCCAATAGACTCGTCCCTTTCTATTTTGACAGTAGAATTTGGAAAAACTGTGCATATTAGCACATTTAATAACTGCAGAACTGTCCAAAGCCATTCTGCTATGCATTGTGGCTTCAAACAATTCTAAAGTTTATGACATGTTTTAATATCATCCAGTACACTCATAGCTGTGTGTTATTTGTACACCATGTTATTTTTAAGGATCACCTATACCCCAATGAATGGGGTTAGTCAAATGGAGTTGGTTGGTAGAACAGACACAAGTTTCACACTCGAGGGACTCCTTCAAAACACCAATTATCTTGTGGAAGTGGCATCTCTCTCCGGCCTTGATAACACAACAGAAGAGAGTACACCGGTCACGCAATCAGTAGTAATCCGTAAGTACTTTTTACCCATTCCATCTAGGAACCGGGTGGCTCGAGGATTAATTAAGCCTCTGGGAATTAGAGAATTAAGTATTTGACAGTTGATTGACCCAAATTTACAAACTTTTTGAAAATAGAATTGGTTAATTCCAAGAGGTTTAACCCTAAAAGAACGTTTTTAAAATAATTTTTGACGGTACTTTGCAACGACTCAATATTTCGATCTGAGATTCCATGAGTTTTTTTTCTTTGATCCTTCTCGCACGTTTTGAGAGCAAATTCGTGACCTGAAATTGCTCAAAAACGTCATTTCATGTACAATTTCAATACAAATTATTTTCAGCCAAAAATTATAAATGTATGATTATTTTTGCTTTTACTAATTAAAATCAATGAATTTTATGCTGTTTATGATTGCAATAGTGTCGCCAACAAATTTCATTGAAAAAAACAATAAAAAACGAAAAAGTCAAAAAACACAGAAATACATAAGAAATTTGGAAAACAATAAAATACATAAAAAAATTTGACAACCCATTTTTTTTTCTTTGAGGAATTGATGAGGATATTTTAAAAGACATTTGTACCAAAAATCATCATTTATTCAGTGAAAAGTAACCGAAGCTATGATTTAGCATAAATCAATTCATATGAAATAAAATGAAAAGGTTTAGTGAAATTTAGCCATTGCATCATTCTCTACCCTCATGCCAATTTTCGTGGGAATCGGGCAATCCACGGCCGAGATTTTAGGGGGGCCATAATGACCCTTTCCCCACCCAGGTAATTATGGATAACGGGTTTGAAGAGAGTGCTTCGATGCTTGGGTTCCTTACAGTGGAAGGTGAGCTTAAAATCAGGGTTATATTATTATTGCACTGCCCTCAGGGGGAAAAATCAGAGTCCTAATAGGGCTATCTGGGTTAGTCCTAGTGGTAATATTATTAGCAATACCAGAACTAAGTCCTTATTTTTGTACAAAACTTTGTCTTGAAAAGAATGCTTGGGGCTATCAATTGCAACTTCACTTTTATGTCATATTGCTCTACTGTCTGTTTAGTCTTGTTATTCACTATTTACATGTAGATTTGGCTAAAGCAGGGGTAATAATATCCAGAAATCCTTTGGGAGCACACGGAGACGTTAGATAATGTAATATGTGCTATAAAAGAAGGGAATATTATTATTATTATTATTATTATTATTATTATTATTATTATTATCATCACTATTATTATTATTAGTAGTAGTAGTAGTAGTAGTAGTAGTAGTAATATTATTATTATTGTTATTATTATTTTCTTATCTTTTTCTCTTATTTTGCTCGTCAGCACATTTGGGGGTAAGATAGACACCTAAAAATGTTGATGACCTTCTTTTTTAGAAATAGTTGATCCTGTACCCCCCCCCTTAAAAAATTCTGGATTCACTGCTGTTATAATTACTACTTGTCACTTTGACAGACCAACTCTTTATTCCATCAGAATTTTCTTTATTTATTATTCCCCATTTTTTGTGGCCATGATAACTCAAAATCAGTTCAGTAAAATTTCATCAAATTTTCGTCAGTTATCGGGCTTTTCAAGGACTCGTTCTCCTAAGGTTTTCAGGGTCATCAGATTATCATGACATAATCTAGGCGCCATTTCGTGAAAATCTTGTATTGATAATATCTTTATAACGGAATGTCATTTCTTATATTTGGCATGATTCAAGTTCACATCAGTCCAAAGAATTCCAACTTGTTAGATAGGGTTTTAAAATGCATTTTATAACACAAAAGTAAATGAGTGGCAACATTTTAAGCGCAGTTTTTGTTTGCGTACTGATATATTGACCGGTTGGTCGATATTCCCAATGAAAATGACCACCAGTGAAAATATAATGATTTGAATCCTCACAATCGATATCACGTGATGCACTCTGGACCAATCAGACCCTGCCATCTGTATGAGCTATCTAGTATATGTATTTATTCATTTGTTCATTTTTATATATATTAAATTTTAGTAACATTGTTCATTTATCTACTTATTCATGTATTTACCTTTAAACTTTTTTTAATTTTTAGGCAAACAGATTAAACGCATAACTAACATTATCATCATTATTATCATTATGATTATTATCATTATTATTATTCTCTTTTGCAGCCGTGACATGCTTGATACCCGAGTTCCCACCCAACATCTTAACTCCAGATCAAGGCTGTTTGAGTGGCAGTGATATCACCTATGAAACAACTTGTCTTTATCAATGTCATGTTGGGTATGATCTTGTGGGAGATTCGCAGGTGACTTGCTTGGTGAATGGTAGTCTATCGACTCCTCTTCCATCGTGCGAAGGTGAGATTGATATTTTGTTTATCTAATTGATTATATGTATTTATTCATTTATAGATTTATTTTTTTTCATTTGTTTGTTTATTGATTTGTTTTCATTTATCTTCATTCATTTATCTATTTAAATATATATTTATTTACTTATTTATTTTTAGACAAACACATAAAACATAATATGACTAGCATTATTATCATTAATATTGTTAACATTATTATTATCATCATTAGCAGTGGTTATTATTCATATTCATATTTCCAAATTTCCTTAATTGACACAAGTTTCTTATACCAGGGGTTCATGACTGATGCCAGAAATGAAAGAGGATTCATTATTCCGAATAATATATTTTGATGTATTACTCCTAAGATTTGTTATTCCAAAGGTTTGTTATATCATGTATATAGTCCAAAAATGAAGTAGGGGTCAGGAGTCGGAATTCCGATCCTTTAGAAGAACCACCCTTTGGAATCAACAAATTTTTGGAAATCTGCATGTAACCGATTTTATTTTATTCATTTATTTTTCTCATAATAACCATGACCATATTTTCACCCTATGTATTGTTAGTAGCCACATTCTTTCATTTGCAAATTTCTGACAGTAATGATTTACTTCTTCGCTGTTTCTTTCTCTGTTTTTTCCCCAGCCTTTAATACCTACATTGTGATCGCAACGTTTTTAAATCAGACCTTCACAAGCAGCCTTTCAGATAGAACATCTTCATACTTTAGTCAAGTTGCAGAGGAATTGATAAACTACGTAAGCATTACAAGAATCTCTCGTTTAAAATATACCCCACCACTATAACACAGGAACCTATTTATTTCAGGTGGGGTATACCAACCCCGTATTAAAAAACCTTGTTTAAAGTCTTACCAGTGCCCAGCATATTCACACAAGAAGTGGTCGTTTTGGATTACACCTGCACTCTTCATCATCTTACGTAATAGTGTAAACAGACTCTTACCATGGCACTGCCTGAAAGTAAATGGGAAGTATGAAATATATCTTTCACTTGATGTTTGAAGGTTTGCATGGTGGTACGGATATTTGTAGAAAGGGTTTACGGTTCACCATGTGGTAAGTCCTAAGGGACTATAGATAAAGTGGATAGAGATGGAGGTGAAATAGAGAGGCGAGAAAGTAGGAAGGTTGGAGGGCAGAGTATCTTTCGAAAACTGGGTGAATTCCTAAAAAGGACTGCAAACCAGAAGGGGTGAGAGGACTGAGTTGGTGAAGAGATGAGGAGGCTTGAGTTGGCTTGAGTCGGCGAGAGGTAAGAAGACTTGAGGAGAGAAGACTCGACGTTTCGGGCAGCTTGACTGTCCGTCTTCTGGTTTACAGTCCTTTTTAGGACTTCACCCACCTTTCACTTGTTTTAAGATATGGCCATGTCCAAAAGTCACTCATGATTTAGATGGAAACCAAAAATAAAATTCGAATGAAGCAAAATGATCCAGAATTGGCGTTTATAACAACATTTTTAACTCCATAAGCTAGCCTGTCGCGCTGCAATCGTAGCTCTGGGCATCATAAAAAGTAAGTTTCTCTTTTTACCTTCCCCCCTCTCTCTATCACCCTGTCAGGTCGCTTCTCTGGCAGGGGGGATTAAGCTGATCAGCACTTTTGTTTAATTAGGCTTACTGCAATCTCAGATGTCTAGAAGTTGCGAAAGTCAAATCGGGGTTTCAGTTTTAAATGATGGGTTTTCGTCATGGTAGGCCTATGTTCATTCCATTTGATCCAAAGAATTTCCATCTGCACTGAGCTGAAAACTTTTTCTCTTTGTTAAAAACTTTGCAATGACATTTATCACATTTAGTGCAAGATTTTATATGCAGTTGTCTTTCTTTCCCAAACAATTTGTAAATTTGCAGTTGGTGTGACCTTTGAAATATATAATGCAACCGTAACTGTTGCTGAAGCCAGTTTAATGGTTTCAGAAGCACTGGATGAGATGCAGATACAGAGACAACATGAAATGTAAATTCTGTAAAATTAGAATATTATGTTTGCTCACTGTTTTCCTACCCTGTGATTTCAAATGCATTCCCAAGTGGCTGTTTTGTTTTCATTTTTGTTTTTGTCTTTGTTGTTGTTTTTTATATAGAGAGGGCCTGATATCTGTATTCTAAACACGACAAAAAAAGTAACTCCCCCTAATTCAAATTAACATAACTTTTTAAGGAAAGATTTTTGAGCAAAATAATTTGGCAGGAGTATTCCTACACTTATTGCCTGACTTCTGTGTGAAAATGAGTTTGATTTGTGTAGTCATGCACGAGTGAGCAGACATTAAAGGCAAGAATGTCACTTTATAAAAGTCACAAGAGTGACATTTTGGGGGTCTGTGAAACAAACTTTGTCAAATTTGGTTTCTTTCCTTGTTTGATCATAGTTGGGTGAACACAATTTTTTTGTAGAAAGTGTTGTTCAGCCCTGCTAAATCTACAAAATCCATTCAGTGTATGGAAAGAATTGGCATCAACCAACATGAGACAGCACACTGTGTGAACATACTGGGTAGTCGTGTTCAGGCATTAAACAGTAAATTTTTTAGCATTTCTTGTTTCTATGTTAAAAATGTTCTCGCTCAACCAGGACACAATCTCGATAAACATCAACAGCACTTAAATAAACACCAGAAAGGGCTTGTTTCACAGACCCCCCAAAATGACTCTTGTGACATCTGAAAAGTGACGTTTTTGCCTTTAATGTCTGCTCACTCATGCATGACTTGACAGATCAATCTCATTTTCAAAGAGAAGTTAGCCAATAAGTGTAGAAACACTCCTGCCAGATTATTTTGCTCAAAACTTCTTCTTTATAAAGTTATACTATAGGTTTTCCCGGTCAATTTCATACTTTTTCCATTCCAATTCATGAATGTGCATTCAATTTCACACAACGCACGCCCTGCGAAGACATTCGGGCTTTCAAATTTCGAATCCGATCGATCAATTTCATTTATGGACGCTCTTATTCTCTTTCCGTAAATCAAAATCACGCATGAGCGTTCAATTTCCAAATGCGAGCATTGTATTTCCTACTTGCGCATTCAAATTCAACTCGTAGTCACCTGACGCTGTTTAGGGTGTTCATTTTCATTTTCAGGCGATCAATTTCCTACTTCATGCACCCAATTTAGTGGAGAAGATAAAAAGGGGGTTATGAGGGGGAGAGCGGGACGAGCGTTGGTTGTTTCTGATAAACGAGCACACTCCAAAAAAGGATTAGTCAAAATAATGTTGGTGCATATTGTCTGACCAAAATTTTGGTGAAGATTGACCAATATGATGATGGTCATAATTACCCAATTATTTGTTGAAAAGTAATGTACCCAAATTTTGGTTGATTTTAAGTAATTTTTCGGTCAGACACAAATTCACCAACACATTGGTTATCTTGACCAATCCCTTTTTAGAATGTACACAATATACCCACACATCCCTCACCCCTAACACACAAGCACAAGAAAAAAAATATCATTTTCGTAGGCTTCTAGTATGCTTATTCTTTTTTTAAGGGTTCTATATTGTTCTGAATTTGTATTCACTTACAATGGTATCCATAATTATCATGGATAATATGAATATACAAAGATAGGAAGAAAACTCCGATGAGAGTTATAGTGTTGAGTTTCAAATTTTCACCTTGTATTTAGATCATCTTCAGGAACTGAGGTAAAACAGAACACGAACTGTTTTTGTATACACTGATATAAGAAGGCATCAAAATGTTCAGTTTTACCTAAAATTTCTGATGATGATCTAATCAAAGGTCGAAAATTTGAAACTCAACACTATCATAACTTTGACTCAAATGTTTATAATTTCCATGTTACCAGTTTCAATTGAAGCATTATGGCATAAACCTAAAATAGTGGACTTAAGCATTATAACATGGCAAATGTCTTGCCAAAGAAGCCCAATTTATTCCAAACTAAGTGAAAAACACCCACATTGACCCCAAGCTAACTAAATGCAATGAATCTTTTAAATTGAATGCACTTATTTGGAACTTGGTTGCCTTCTCACGAATATGAATGACCAAGGAGATTCGGTCGCGGCTTGAAATGAATTTGATTGCCCATTTTTCAAAAAGCATGCTCCCACTTTGAATTTGAATGACCCAAATGAACAATTGATTGCTCGGATAGTGAATCTGAATGACCCAATTTGAATTTGAAAGCTGCTTCAGAGCTGCGAGCGTGAAATGCGGGAAATTGAATGCTCGGAATATGAACTTGAATGACAAAATCATGAAGTTGACCGGGAAAACCTATATTTTGAATTAGGGGGTAGTTACTTTTTTGGTTGTGTTTATGTTGGTTTCAGATCCAAACACCCCTGCAGAACAGCTTTGAAGAGACTTTGTCGGTGACAGTCAATAGCTTCGCATCAGGGAGCATTATTGCTGAGTTCTCTGTTTACATACATGTAGGCATTAGAATTACAGTTCAACAAGATCTAGAACACCTGTCCACTATCCAGTCTACCATGATTAATACAGCCGAATCAGATCCTAGCTATATGGACCCAGCCTCCATACGAACATTCAGTACAGGTGAATGCTGATCTTTATTACATATTTTACTAATAATACAATCCTAAAGACTATCGAAAAGTCAAGAAAAAGACAGAGTCTCAATTTCTATGTTGGACGTGTATATTCTGTTGAAATCAAACTCCAAAGCATAGTATATTTGACAGAAAATATTTGTAATAAGAGTAGTTCAGAAATTCACAGCCCCCAAAATTTCTTCTTCATACGATTGCTTACAGCGTCTTGCCCCGCGGGAACCGTCATGACAGAATACGGCTCGGTAGCATTTTTTGAAAATGGCGCCATCAATAGTCGAGCTAACTCCACGGACACCACCTGTCCCATCTACACGGAGAGAGGTGAGACAAGATCTTCATTTAAAAAAATTGGAGTGATATGAATTTGGTAGGCACTACAGGTGTTACATGTAGTTCATACCAGTTGTATTGTTTTTCAGCTGGCTTTTGTATTGTTAAGCTAAAGACCATGAGGTCACTATGTGCATGTCTTCTTCTTTCAGGTGCATGCCTATTCAATATTGCATTTTAAAATGTGTCTTGGAAGGATAATTGTAAGGGTTGGTGGACTAATACAGAAGAGAGAAAGAAATGTGGTTTAGTTTTTATTGACCCAAAATAAGATTTGAGAAAAGTTGAATTTGATATGGGTGTTCTGCTGCATGGTTTGGCAAAAAACTGATTAATTTGATTGTTTCATTTGCATCATTCTTCTGGAAAACAATTCTCTTCTTGATCAATAAACATTCAGTCAGTTGGCAAGTTGAAAAAAAAAGAACTAGTCTTGCGTCCTGCATCCACATCTCGTTATAAATGGCATAGATGGCAGGATTAGTTCACTTTAGACATCCTTCCACGTCTCATTATAAAATAATAATAAGGCTTCATGACGATCCACCTCATTCATTTGTAGAAGGTCTTGTGGTCAAAGTGGATAAGTCCACATATTTCTAACCACAAGGTACGGGGTTCGACATGATTGAATCCATGTCATGGGACAAACGTCCTTTGGCGAGACATTAATTACCTTTTCCTCACTCGACCCAGGTGTAGTAAGTAAGTACCATTTAGGATTCATTCTTTGACTGCACTGAGCACTTATAGTTGCCGGGGCTAAAGCCAGGGTTTCAATATCCAAAGTCCTAAGGACATGTTGGAAGCGCATACATGTAATTACGCTATACAAGAATGGAACATTGTCTTATCCTCATATCCCTACTCCTCTGAGTGTACCAAAGGATACCGACATATCTTGCCATTTCTTTCAGGAAAGGAAAGTGAACCTGCATTTTTTTGTACCAGTTGCATCTTGCACTTTCTAAAAAAATGATAAAGATGTCCTCTTTTTCTACTTACACGTTATGGAAAATTTTGAATATTTTCATGATTCTTTATCTGCTATTTTGTTTCAGAATTATGACTACTTTCAAGTCCCATTTTTTGCTGGTAAAGGTTTCAAAGAATTTTATACAGTATTCGTTTGCTTGTTTGTAGTTTGTAGATGTCTGCCTCTGTGCTGAGATTTTAGAGAAGGTTTTCTCATTTCCTACTCTTTGCTCTCCATACCTAGTCCAGTGTCTTACTAATCTTACGACTGGATATCGCTGAATAATTCTTAATATTTTGAAATTCAAGGTTAAGTCATATTTTCCATATTCAGGCTTTTAAAAAAGTTCAAAGGCAGCAAAATTATTAAGCAACAATACAGTACAGCAAAGCAGAAAAAAAGGTAATAAAGAAATGAATGTGTAGAAGGGAACTACATAAGCCATTGGCATGACTGGCATTTCGAAGTTCCAATAGGCATTTGAATGAAATAGGCAAAATTTATATTTTCATTCTTTTGCATGAAAGACTGCAACTCTTAGCATGATATTATACTTGACAACAACAACAACAACAAACACCCCTCAAAATACCCCCCCCCCCCCCAAAAAAAAAAAACCCACCCCAAACCCTGTATGTAAAGACCGCCCAAGGGAGACAAGAAGGAAAATGGTCTTTATGAGATGGTGGACTTTAATGTAAATGAGGCTTATGGTTCACCATGTGGTAGGTCCTGAAAAGGACTGTGAGTTGGAGAGAATAGAGAAAGTTGAGGGGGAGGAGAAATGGAGAGGTGAGACCTAGTGGGAGAGAGTAGAGAGTATCTTTCTTGAGATTGGGTGAAGTCCTAAAAAGTACTATAAACCAGTTGAGAAGGCGACCAGGAGAGAAAGCTCTGACCAGATGAAAAGGCAATGAGGACTTTATGGACAGGTTTCTTTGATAAATGTTTCAGTTAAATGGGTTCAATGAGAAACACTGTTCAAGGGAAATGGAAACTGAGGTCTTTATAAACAGGTGGTCTTTCTATACAGATAAAAAAATTGTGATTAAACGCAACACAAAGTTCGACTGTATACATGCTCACTAAGAAAAAAAAAGGTTCAATTTTGCACCCTAAATGCAATGACTGGCAGCATCTTTTGGGGTGGAATCTTGCACCCTACATGAAAAGGGTGCAGAAATGCATCCTTTTGTACAGTTTGCACTCGGAAATGCCCGTCTGCACCCTTAAAGGTGCAGTTTATGGGTGCAGACATTTTTGCATTCAAAAGGATGCAAATTTGCACTTTCTCTAAAGGGTACAACTCTGCACCCTTAAGGGTGCAAAATTTAGCTCACTGCACCCTTGAAGGTGCAAAATGCTTCTAAGGGTGCAAAGTTGTACCTATTTAGGAGCTCCCTGTGTTGCATTTGAAGGGTGCAAAACTGAACCTTTTTTTCTAAGTCTGTGGTACAGTATATCATGAATACATTCATTTGCAGGAGGTCATCCTATAGAAGCCCTCTGTGAAGGAGATTACTCGAGTCCTTGTAACTGGGATATACCAGAGATGAACTGTGGAAGAATTTTGACTGCCGAGGAGATTCTTGACAGCTTAAAAAACGTCAGTATATTCTTGGGGGGGGGGGGAGCTGGGGCTGAAACTCTATTGAGTGGGCTAGTTAACCTAAATTATGAAATCCAGCGGTTGACAGTTATGTATTAAAAGCTGTTTGCAATAACTTTATAACCCATTATGCCCTTCTGTACAGCTATTGGGCAGTCCTCACTTACTATTTCAATCCCTACTGCAACAGAGGTTCATTTCCAAAAAAATGATAATACTGCAATAGTAATCAAGCCATTTTAAGTAACCCTCGAGTACTAAGATATCATTTGGCTATCATGATTATCTAGACCCCCTCCCCTAAATTTTAGCCTTTCCTCTCCTCGTACCTATGTTGATGATTATAAAAACTCTCCCAAACCCTTATTTTGCAGGTGGAAGTGACAGAGGAGAACACAGCCATTGTTGCCGAGGGGATAGCTGCTATCACAGCCATGGGTCATGAAATCTCCCAAGACGATCTCAGTGTAGCTGTAGACCTTCTTGAGCTGATCACTCGAATAAATTCTACAGATATACAGGTAGGCATTATCCATCATTACCAGAGAATGCTATCATTGAATGGTTATGTTCTAAAATGTTCTAAAATGATTGTAACCATAGCAGTTTGGATCAGGCATGGCGCAACCGAGAAGTTACGCTAAATAAAATTTCATCTTTTGTCTTTTGGATTTCATTTTTTTGAATGCCTTATATATCACCGATCATCATGCTTTGTAATATTGTCCAACACAAGTCTCACATGATTTGTGAAATAGCGCTGGTAAACTTCTTTAAATTGCTGTTTTATCGGAAACCCCACCCGTCCAGACACACAACGTCTGCGTAGATAGATACTTTTATTTCTTTAATTATTTAATGTTCTTTTAAAAGAAATAAAGGTGATTTGCTGTCTGTACAGTCAAACAGAAGTAGATATTCACTCTCTGTTGCCTACTGGAACAAGGAGAGGGGTATGGAGGAAATGGGGAAAACATCTTCAGTATAGTCAGTTTCACAAAATATGACACTTGGAATCCCATTTCTCTTCATTTTTTATTTCATTCATTCATTCATTCATTCATTTCATTTATTTCAAATTCTCATTAAAAACATACAACATACAGATCAAAGAATACACTACATGTATATACAGATAAGGATACAAAAATAGAATAACAACAGAATAAATGAGAATATGAGGGAGCCAGCATAGGCCAAAGGCCTTTCTAAGGCTGGGCTCCCGAGACCATAATAAAATCATAATAATCGTAGAAGGGAGAGAGAGAGAGAGAGAGAGAGAGAGAGAGAATGTAAAGTGTGTGGGAATAAATAAGGCAATTATAACCTATAACTCTAACTTTCAGATTTATTTATAGGCATCAATAAGGAATTTTTTATAGCTGTTTTTGAAGGAGGCAAGAGATGGGCATCTTTTTATTTCTTTGGGTATTTTGTTCCATAAAATAACTCCAGCATATTTAACAGAATTTCGAGAAGATTCATAATTTAACAAAGGTAAATATAAATCACTGGATTGTCTTGTTGAATATGAATGGACATTTGCAGTCAATTTAAAGTATTTTGTAAATATGGGAGGAAGCAACTGGTGCTCAAACATATACATAAAAGATGCTATTTGTAAATTATAAATATCAAAAATCTTAAGTACTTTAAACTTATAGAACAAAGGACCAGATGGTGTTCTAGGGTTGGAGTTATTAATTGCTCGTAATGCTCTCTTCTGTAAGACAAAGACTCTTTTTAAATGTGTTTGAGCACAGCTACCCCATATCATTGTGCAGTAAGATAAATATGGTAAAATTGTTGCATTATAAATGTAAAACAGAATTTGACATGGTATGAAATGTCTTAATCTAAATATAACACCAATGGCACAAGATATTTTTTGTAAAATTACATTTACATGAGGAGACCATGACAGGTTTTCATCTAGAGTGATTCCAAGAAAATTAATTGTAGAAACTTGTAATATGCTTTTATCGTTCATGTAGATATCACTGAGATTGTCAAGAAGCTTCTTATTTTTTGTTTTGAATATCATATAATTTGTCTTAGAAGAGTTAATAACCAACTTATTTACAAGGAACCACTCTTCAATCCTAGGTATTTCTACATTCAGGATAGAATTTAAATCAATAATACTTTTACCTGACAAAAAAAAACTTGTATCATCCGCAAAAATAATAGGGCACAGTTGATGACTAGCATATTGGACATCATTGATATATAATAAAAATAATAAGGGGCCGAGGATTGAACCTTGCGGCACGCCTGTGTTTATTTGCAGTAATTGTGAATTTATACCATTGATGGATACAAACTGTTGTCTGTTACTCAAATAACTCTTAAACCATTCTAAAAAAGTACCTCTTATACCATAATGATGAAGTTTATATAACAGAATTTTGTGATTTATTGAGTCAAAAGCTTTTGACAAGTCCAGAAATATACCCAACCCAATATTTTTGTTTTCAAATGCTGTATTGAGATTTTCAATAAATTCCAACAGGGCCATGCATGTAGAATGTCCAGATCGAAATCCAAATTGTTTATTGTATAATATATTATGTTTGTTTATGAAGGACATTAATTTGTTATAAACTAATTTTCAAATACCTTTGAAAAAATAGATAAAAGTGAAACTGGACGGTAGTTTGTACACAAATGTTTATCTCCTTTTTTAAATAAAGGCAAGACTTTGGCTATTTTCAAAGATTCTGGAAAGCATCCAGTTTCAATAGAAATATTGAATATATGTGACAGTACTGGAGCTATTACATGAATTGACTTTTTTAAAACTCTGCTATCGATTTCATCATGCCCTGGGCTCTTGCCATCTTTTAATCCCAACACAGCATTTATAACATCAGCTTCAGATATGGCTGTACAAAAAAATGAATGAGGGTAAACAGTAGTTAAAAAGTTTGATGGATTCTTGTTACAAGGAGGTATTGTATCAAGAATACTATCTCCAATAGAAACAAAATATTGATTAAAATGCAACAAAATATCACCAGGTTCTGTTAAACATGTATTATCAACCACCAGAGATGGAAATTCAGATTTCTTTTTGTTTTTCAAAACATTATTAATTACCTTCCAAGTTCCCTTTAAATTGTTTTTAACGGAACCAAACTTTCTCTCATAATAATCTCTTTTAGCTTTTCTAATAGCAGAATTTACAATATTCCGTTGCTTTTTATATACAGTTTCTCTGTATGATGTTGGATTTTTAATAAACTTGTGGTAAAGGGAATTCTTTTTGCGACAAAGCATTTTCAATGATTTATTATACCAGGGGTTCCTTTTTATTTTGTTTTCTCTATATTCAAGCTTAGGAAAATGTGTATTATACAAACTACTGAATACATTCATAAATGCATCATACATAGTGTTTACATCAAAATTGTAAGAGGAATTAACAAGTAAAGTATTCCAATTAATGTCCTGCAATGAAGAACAAAATGATAAAATATTTTCTTCATTAATCCTTGGTGATGAGTGATATGACTTTTTCCCCGGTGAATCAATGTCAGACAATGTATAACTAAATATTGGCATGTGATCACTTATCGGGTATGTTATAATACCAGACAAAGAGATATTATTAAAATCATTTACAAAAATATTGTCTAACAAGGTAGAAGTTTCGGTCGTGACTCTGGTGGGTTTATTAATTACAGGTGTAAATGCATATGAACTCATAAATTGTAGAAGTTCAGATGACTGTACCGAATCGTGTAAAAAATGATCAATGTTAAAGTCTCCCATTATGTAACAGGATTTGTTTTCATTAACAATTTTAAAAAGCATTGGTTCAATATATTCTTTAAAAGAAGGTACTGATTGAGATGGTGGTCTATAAATAATGCCCACAATAACATTATGTCTATTGAACTTCAGTTCAATAAATAATGTTTCAACTTCATTAACAAATAAATTTAGGTCAGTACGTATTTTATAATTCAATGTATCTTTTATAAAAAAACCAACACCACCACCGGTTCGATCCTTTCTTCCTTTGTTCACAAAATTATAACCATCTAAGCTGAACACTGGTAATAAATTTTCATTATCTTTCAACCATGTTTCACTTAACCCTATAACAGAGAAATTAGTATTTATATTTGTTACACATGAATGGAGTTTATCAATATTCTTCTTAAGACTTCTCATGTTACAATGCATAAAAGACAAAGATGAAGTATTGCACAAAGGTAAATCTTTTAATTCATAATATGATGAATCTAAGCATTTAGTAGGGACATCGTCCATTAAGAATGTGCATAGGTAATTGTACAAAGCTCAACCTTGCCTGGCTCACAAAAAAGCTGTGACCTATAACAGTTTGTATAGAAATATCCATTGAATTGCCTGAGAAGTAAAATGAATAATAAAGATGCATTAAATATGGCAAAATACAAAATACAATGAAAAAATAGGGGAATGTGAATGTAAATCTAGATACAAAAGTAATAAATAACAAAGGAAAAAAAAATTAAAATCCAAGATAGATGTATAAAGTTATGAACACTACAATAAATTAGTATTGGTTAAAACAATATGATGAAAATGTCATCTGAACAGTTTTTCTTACTAGATGAAGACAGTTTGTAAATTGCACTGACCCTTGATACATGACGTAGATTATAATTTCAGTAAATCTTCTTTACAATGTATGAAGTGCTTGGCTGTACTGCCATTACTATTTAATTTCTGAAACTTCAGGTGACTAGGTCTATAGTGGAAATCGCTGACAACATTGCAGCCCTATCTGATGAACAGCTAGAGGATGCAGAAGAGAAGGACAGCGCACTTGGTCGTGTGGTCCTAGCTCTCGAGTCCCACCTGGCTGTAGTAGAAGTGGAAAACGGCAGTAGTACTCGCTTTGTAGAGACGAATATCGCTGCTGAGGTAGGATTAGAGAGAGTAGCAAAGTGATTTGTGGTGGTCAGAGCCTTTTATTACACAGTTTGGCCAACTCAGCTCCAGCAGGGTACAACATGGTGTATATTGTATTGCTATGCAGGCACAATACAAAAGAAGTTGCGCCATGTTGTGCCATACTGGAGCCAAGTTGGCAAAACTCTGTAACAAAAGGCTCGATCTGGGTGGTGGTAGTTGAGCGCCACAATGTGTTGACATACATGGATACTACATGTACATAAACTGATACCCAATGACCAAGTTTCCACATAGCTTATAAACCACTTTCAATTTTTTTTAGTACAGTTTAAAATGCTTTGAATAAAAAAGATGCATATAATGATCATCACCTTTGCTCATGGGTGATTGGAATCCCCTTTGTTTTGTGGACAGCCGCATTGTCTTTTCAAATTAGATGACATTCCTCTTCTTTATAAAAATTATAAAGAAAAGTGCCAAAACTACTGAAATTTAAGACATTTTCATTTTTATGACCATTTACACATTGTTCATCCAATTTCCTATGGAAACATTTTTTTTTCATTTCATTTATTTATTTTGATTTCCAGACATAAAACAAAGCGAGCAATGTAACAACTTGATATGAATGGAACATAGATTATTATAATTTTCAGAAATGAACTTTCAATTATTAGATCATCCATTTTTACCAGCACATTAACAGTCTGAAACAAACAAACAAAAAACGTTTGGACATGCATTTCGTAATAATGACAAAGTTATAACTCAAAACCCGAACTTACTTGATAAATCCCACTACGTTTGGATGGGATATACCCATCATCGTCAGATGGTAGAACGAGATTGTGCTGAGGTTTGATCCAGTCTGCGCAGCCCTTGACTGGAAACATTTCATTGCATTTTGTAATGTTCATAAAGTTTTAGACCCGTCTCACATGAGGCATCATTTCACTTGTGTCATTCCCTGTGCTAATCAAGCACCTGAGTCTGAAAGCAGTAATATCCATCATGCCCATACGCATGTTTTATCTGTGCACGCTGTTCATTTTGTATTCGCTTTTTAAACGATATCACTTTTTTGTGAGGCATAAAAGACTGTAATAGTCACTTTCACGGTCATAATGTCAGCAATCGCCACTTTACATATTATGAAGTGGAAGAGTTTGAGCACCTTTTTGCAAAAGTCTATTTGAGCGCACCATAATATGTGAATAGAACACTCAGCACTTCATGATTGTCTTTTGTGACACACACAACCCTCTCTTCTGCAAGAATCTTCAGGAGTGAAGAAGAAGAAGAACTATTATCGAGGCAACAATGAGCATTTCATTATCATAAGTGGCGCGGTAAAAAAAAAAAATGAATGAGCCTTTACAAAGAACTTCTGTTTCATCTGTTCCAGGTACTTGATGTGACCACTGAAGACATCAGCCAGGGCTATACTGTCTTCATGTCTGCAACTGATAATGGTGAAAGCATCTCTGATGAGGACTTCCAAGTGAAAAAAGGTGACCTGATGCAGGAGCCAGAGGCCACCGAGTCACAGGCCACGCTCTTCATCCCGTCAGGTTTAGTGGATAGTTTCTCCGAACGTAAAGGGCGCCTCGTGATCACTACGTTCAGGGTGCCTTCTCTGTTCCAGGATAATAGTATTGCAGAGTTCAATCTGAATGTTGTAGAATTCAACCGAACAGTGAATTCAAGGATTATATCGGCCTCCGTCAATAATGAGAAGGTTGAGGACTTGGGCGAACCCGTGAGGATATCTTTCGTTCCTTTGAATCCAGTAAGTACCTAATCCAACGTAAACTCATCAAACTGTAGGAAATACAGAGTTTCTTTGCCTGCTGTAACTCAAATGTGTAAATCTTAAAATGACAGGAGTAAAACAAGATTATCCTTGAAAAGGGAACGGATGATTGGCATGATTGGAGGGATTAATGGAGATTGAGTTGGTAGAGATATGTAATATATGGTGAAACAGACAAAGGAAAAAGATGTAGGAAGTAGTCAGAAAAATGTTGCATGCTTCTGACTGTAGTCAACGTCGTAGAGTCTTTGACAGAAAGAATAATGTTTTAAAACAACAAAACACTTACTTTATAAACAGACAAATAGCCCAGCCAGTTAACCTGCTTAGCAGGAAAGGTTTATTTAAAAATTCTTGCATAATTTAGATTTATTTCACAATATTCGTACTCCATATTTGTAATTCTAAAGTGCTCTCTCGTCATTATTTAGGTTGGGACCAATGCCTCTTGTGTCTTCTGGGACTTTGACGAGAAAGCTTGGTCTCAACGTGGATGTATTAAGAAGAGTAATGATAGCACAGATAGGATTGAATGTGAGTGTAATCATCTCACCAACTTCGGAATTCTCATGGTTTGTATGACTTGTGTTTATTTTTTTTTTTTATCTTTCCATTCGAAAGATTTTATTTAATTTTTCTTAAACAATATTACTAAAATATATATATGGATAAATAAAATTAACATTTATTATCAGTTATAAATGTTAAATTGAATTAAATATTTGGCACATGCACTAAAAACATTTCGTTTATCATAATGAATCTTTCAAACCTCATAAATCATGTAGAATGTAAATGAATTATTGAAAAAAAAAGCAGAGATAGCCGTTCCCTCCCGTAAACGTAGGAAATTATATTCAGTATTTAACATGGAATCATAAGATAAATGATACACTGGAGGGGAAGGGGGCACTCTGCTCCGCAAAGTCTTTTCATTTCATTTCATTTATTTCCACAATAACAGCAATAATTTTTAATATTGATTTTTTCATATCAAATTCATTATGAAATCATCAATTTAGAGTGATATGAAATATAATTATATGCATCTTGATATCATTTCAGTACAAATAAATGATAGATATATAAATAAATATTTGTTGTATTGTGCAGGAATCCTTTAAAAGCATAGCTTGTGAATCAGGTTCTCAAACATAATATCATGGTATCATTAATTTTATAAAAAAAAATAAAAGTTATACCGTAAACTGGGGTGACTTTGGACATAGGGGTGACTTTGGACACAACAGAAAAAAAGTATTGTTTCATTTTACATTCTTTTCCTTGTGGTATTTCCAGTATTTTTTCTGTATGTTATTTTAGGGGAATGTGTGAATATTATGAATGACCATTGTGCTCTTGTATATTTCATTGCCTTATATTGTTTTTGTACTTTTCTTTGCAGGGTCCATAAAATGCTTGATTTTTATGGCTGTCAAACTTTTGGTACTCCAGAAATACAGAAGAATGGAAGCTGAAGCCTACTGGCTGGATAGTGAATATAAAGGGATCATGAACCCACCTGTATAGTCTTGATACCTGACCACCCTTGCAAATCTGAAAATAGGTCATGTCCAATTTCACCCCATGATTTGGCTTCACGTACGGGGTGACTTTGGACATCAAAGGAGTACCAAATGTTCGACAGCTACGTAACTATTCATGCAGTGCCCTGTTTAACAACATGTTTTGAAATTTGTTCATTTACTCTTTTGGATATTTAGGCATATAAGAATTCAAAATATCAAATTAAATTACAAAATCTTGAAAAAATGTGTGCAACCAAGTGTCTGTTAATGCCTCTTTAAAATGAAAGTTCTTACATGTTTATTGTTAGCAAAATTTTGTAGCTAAAATACCACCACAAAACGTATGTACATGTACAAGTTGTACTTGTTAGTCATTATTTGGTGGCTATTGAAAAAATTGAACAGATTGGAGTTGTTAAGATTTTTAATAAAAACTGTATTGTAGTCCAAAGCTAACCAGGTGGTCAACTACTAACCGTGCTAATCGCAAGAAACAGGTCCACAGAAAATTCATGCAGTGCCCTGCTTAACTACACTTTTTCAAATTTGTTCATTTACTATTTTGAATATTTAGGCTTATAAGAATTCAAAATATCAAATTTAATTACAAAATCTTGAAAAAAAGTGTGCAACCAAGTGTCTGTTAATGCCTCTTTAAAATGAAAGTTCTTACATGTGTAGCCAAAATACCACCACAAAAACGTATGTACAAGTTGTACTTGTAAGTCATTATTTGGTAGCTGTTGAAAAAAAATTTAACAAATTGGAGTTGTTAAGATTTAAAAAAAAAACTGTATTGTAGTCCATAGTTCCCCAATAAGGAGGTTTACTTTAGACAATTAGCTGTACAGGTGATTATGCAAGGGGATTTTTATGGTTGTCCAAAGTCACCCCAAACTCCGGGGTCACTTTGGACAAACTTTGACCAAAAAAATAATCATGGAATAAAATAAACCGCAGGGAATTCTATATAACACGATTTCCTCTTTATTGGTACTTGCTAACCCCCACATTACCCCTAGAATTCCTCTGTTCATAATGAAGATATTGATATAAATAGTTAAAATTTGTCCAAAGCCACCCCAGTTTACGGTACACGATACACGATACAAGAGCACTCGGAACAGGACAATACCTCAGGACAAACACAAGCACAAGAATTGGGACAGCGTGTAGCCTTCTGTGCATGGTGTCGATTCCTGTTCGTTGTTGGGGGGGGGATGACTGATGCCAAATATCCTCAACTACGGAGAAAAGCGACCGAGCAGGGAACGGGTGTGGAGGTTCAAACATGAAGGAGGGGGGGGGGGGGGGGCATTACGTGAATCCTGTGTTTAAAAAATACCCCACCAGCTTATAACACAGGAACCCCATTGCCCTGCGTGTTATGTCAATGGGAGGTCAGGTGGGGAATCTGAAACCCCAATTTCAGATTTTGGGAGAGCTTCAATTCTCTCGTTTAAACTGGGGTGGGGTTCATTTGACTGCTGATAAGGCCTTGCGTGTAAGTCAATGGGAACTCAAGTGGGGTATCGACACCCCATTTTCAGTTTTTGGGGAAAGTTGAGTTTTTCTCGTTTAAACTGGGGTGGGGTCGACTGCAGCTGCTGATAAGAGCCGAACAAACACCGCGCTGGAAACCGCAACAGGCCGATGAACAGCGTGGAGTGAGATTGCAGCTGTCCTCCTTACGTAATAGGATAAACAAACTATTAAGAGCTTCCTGGCTGAAAGTAATCTTGAAATAATGACTTTGTATTATATTTGTTTTAGGACATTAGCATGTCGAAAAACGATTCAAAAATTTGATGAAGATCGAAATAAAATTTTGAACGATGCAAAATGACCCACAATTGCCGAAATAACAGTAAGTAAAAAAAATCTCCCAGACAAGTTTTGAGCTTGCATAATAACCAAGCGCCGCCGCATAAGCCGAGCTCGCTTGCCTATCGCCTAAGTAGCTAGCGTGCTCGATCGCTCTCAGCGGATACTTGGGAACTGCTAAACCGTATTACATTGCGTATAGATATTACGTTTTTCCATTTTAATCATCCATTATTTTTTGCTTAAAATTGTCTAAACTTGTTTTCTTCAACTAGGACCGGAATCTAAAATTCAATTTCTTCCTTGAAATATCACTACCTTTGCCTTTTAAATATTCCCCAATCAAAGTATTTTTTTCCTCCGCGGAGTAATAATCGGCAGTGCGACGTTCAGTTTCAACAACACGTGCATTCATCAACAGCGCAAGGACAGAAGCTGTTTTTTTTTTTTCTTTTTTTTCACAATTTTGAGGTTGGAACCAGTATGTGCTGCTAAAGTTTAATAGGATGGCAGAAATCATCTTGATAGGGATAGGCGACAAAGTACAGGCGGTGGACGAACTTGGAAGATGGTCCGACGGCAAGATCCGTCGTATAAACGAGGATGGATCTTTGGTTTGAATTTGAGATGTTTGGAATAGAAGAATAAAATTCAAAAAACACAACACTAGACATTTAATCAATATCAAATGAAAATAACAAATGTATGAATTTCACTTTATTTATTGACAAAACGGTTCTTGCCTCTTGTCATACATTTAGTCTCGTGCATGTCACAGCTCCACTATTTATTTTGTATTTGTTATACAAACATACACAAATATTCATATTTTCTGATGCTTGAGAAGTGTTTAAGATCATGATTGCTTCTTTTTTTATCAAGAAAAGGGTTACATGCATGAAAAATTGAATATGATTATAAAAAAAAATAAATAGAAAAGAAAAAGATGGGATATGAAATTAGTTTGCTCCTTATTTTGATCGGCCTATACTAGGTTAAAGAATTGTTATATCAACAACAACAAAATGATAATTGTGTTATTTTCATTTGTTTAGCAAGAAATCGTAACTCTGTTATATTCGATGAAATTAGAAATATGAAATGCAGTAGAAACTCATTACAAAGTCCTTCACTATCTCCAACATGTAAATGTTATTCTTATTCAAGATTTTTGTGACATCAACTTATAATGCAATTCACTGTTTCACCTATCAAAAAAAGAAGAGTAAAACACAATACAAATAATTAAATATATAGATGGAATAATAAGACAGAGAGAGAAATGATTTCGAAATTTCAATATTACACTTACAGTCAAATCTATATATTGAAATTGTTTTAGTCTAATGGCAAAAAAATTCAGGCATGAAACCATCACGGATACAAATGCACCCTCACTGCATTGTGAAAGAAAACAGTTCCGGACTCACATGTTTATAATACCTCTCTCTCTCTCTCCCTCTCTCTCTCCCTCTGCCTGGCCGTATGAAGGTCACTTCTCCTTGGGGGGAAGGTGGATTATCTGGGAGAGTGTGTGGTTGTTTACTTACGGATTACCATTCCTGCTGATATCGGGATGGGGGGGGGGGGCAGTGAGAGAAGCTTGGAATTTGAAATTGGGGTGTCAGAGGAGATCTGTTTTTAAACACAAATTTTCGTAATGGGGTTGTAGGACCTATATTTGCTGCCCATATCATTGCATTATAAGTCTAATCTACCGTTTCTCCAGTTAACCACGCACACACAAAAAATCAAACAATATCGCAGAGATACATTCTCATTACTTGAATGAGAACTTTTGGGGACTTTCCGTTTTTTTTAATTTGCGAGTGGGCAAAGTGAGCGAGCCAAAAATTCCACTTTCTAGCCATAAAAGAAATGTTATTTGTCCTCAAAGTATATACTCAAGGTGCACGTTGCATAAAACTTTTGCCAGAGTTTTTTATGGCAAAATTTGAGGAAACTACGGCAAAAAAATATTGCCATAGTTTTCCAGTACATAAAAATTTGCCAGACTTTTTTTTGCCAGAAAAAAAGTCTGGCAAAAGTTTTATGCAACAGGCCCAAGCAGTATAAGATGTTTGACTGATTCAGCACCTCGCTGGTCCACTTGTTTATTTTCCAAACCACCCTATTTTACAAACGAGGGAGGCGAGATAAGGGAAAACACACTCTTTTAATAATGAAGTGTTATTTTGTCATCAAAATCCACTATAGGTTCTATTCGAGTGAGCGCAACGTAGGAGGAAAAACTTTACATTCTTTCATAGCCTGAAATATATCTACATGTAAATAGTTTTTGATCACCTAATTGCTAAATATGATACTGTTTGGGGCATCCCTTGCCATTTAAAACTATTTTGTTTCTATGAGCGAGCAAGATGAGCTACCGACAAAAACTATGTTCTTTCTAGTAAAATGTAGAATTGCACCAAAATGAATTAGATGAATTTTATGATGTACCATTTCCCTGTATTGGAGAAAAGTTCTACATCTCAAGGTTAAAATAATTACAATATTCGGACATGTTGTATAGAGAATACTGAGGGCGCTTGCCTCCTGATCTTGTTTCTATGAGCAAGCGAAGTGAGTGAGCGAGAAAGGGCTATTTTTTTAATACTGAGAACAGTTAGTTTCTAGTGTACTGTTATTTTTTTTCCAAATTTTATGATTTTGATAACGTACATTTTATCAGCAACCTCCTTTCTCCTATTCGATGAGATAGGAATAGGTACCGGTCACAGGCCAATATCTCATAAAAAAGTCTTTTGTTGTGGGTCTCTTTCCCGTTTGACTCCTTGCAGTTATATTATAATAGTACATGTATAACTGTATAAGATTGGACAGAAAGACAAGACGAAAACTAGTTTCATTTCATAATAAACCCTAACAAAAAATATTAGCTGACATTGTTCAGGATAACAAAAGACAATGTCAGTACAACAATAATAGTATACCGAAAGAGAAGATGCAAGCTGATTTGCTATCTTATAAAGATAGCATTATAACCTCATTGGTTGGGGTACTGAAAACCTTTTCCTTTCCCTTTCCTTAAAAAATTGTTTCTTTGCTTTTTATTCTGTTTGTCTTTACTTTTTTCGAGGATTATAGAAGTCTATGAAATTTTTCTTTTACATGGTGAATTATTGGGGGGATGATTGTACAGGCCATCCCCCTTCGGATTTGCCACTGTTGCCTTCACCATGTTTATACATGCAAACATCATTCATGTGCAATAGAGACTGGTAGAAAGGGGTGGAGGACTCTAGTTTGGCAGTGTTATACGTACGGCACTGTGGTCGCATGAATGCCCTCAACGTTCAAGGCAAATTATGGTACAGTTCCGTGCAGTCGACAACTTGCGATACTACTAAGCGAAAGAAATTACTACCAGCATCATGCAGAAGCTTAATTCGGGTATGGTTTGATAACTGAGCTAAATTGTATTTGAATGATGTTCATGGTCTGAACAGGGAGATGGTCTGACATTGGCATACATTGTGCACTTTGGGGAGATGAATGATGTTTTTGATATTGGAGCTAACGTTAGAGCGAGTAATTTGAGTCCTTATACACCTGCTCTGTGGAGAACAGGCACTCCTGACCTTGGCACGCTACAATCCGGTGTGACAACCGATCCTGATCCCTATAAGCACCATTTTTCTGATTTTCAATCGCATTTTCAAATAGAAATTCTATAATATGATGAGCGAGCAAAGCAAGCGAGCCAAAAATAAACACTTTTATGGTTTTCACTCGCATTTTCAAACAAAAATTCTAAACTATGATGAGCGAGCGAAGCAAGCGAGCCAAAAATAATTTTTTTTCTGGTTTTAAATCACATTTTCAAATAGAAATTCTAAAATATGATGGTTGTTTATAACAGATTGTCAAAAATTTGATTAACTGATTAATTCAAATATCATTTCTTCCTTAAAAAGTGAAAAAGTGGGGGGGGGGGATATTTGTACACACCATCCCCCTCTCAAAAAAGTGGAGGGATATATCCCCCATCCCCCCCCAGGATTTACGCCAATGATGCACAGACATAAAGAGAAGATATACGCACCATGAAAAACGAATATAGAATATGGACTGACACACATTATTGCATATTTGCATCACGCTATTTATCTTCTTTTTTTTAAAGTTTTGTTGTTGTTAAAAACTGAAACCCCAAATTGATTTTTGCAACTTCTAGACAACTAATCACCTTGCCGGAGAAACAATCGACCTTCACAGTTTAATAAGAGAGAGAGGAAGGGAGATAGAGAAACACGCTGGGGCTATATATGCCTAGTGCACGCGCGACGGGCTAGTTTTATGGAGTTAAAAATGTTGCTAGAATCGCAATTTCTGGGTCGTTTTGCTTCGTTCGAAGTTTAATTTTGATTTTCATCTAAATTGTGAGTGACTTTTGGACGTGGCAATATCTTAAAACAGGTGAAAGATATATTTCCTACTTCACATTTCCTTTCAGGCAGTGCGGTGTTAAGAGTTTGTTAACACTATTACGTAAGATGATGAGGAGTGCAGCCGTAATCCAAAACCACCACCTCTCGTGCGAAGATGCTAGTACTGATGAGACTTTTAATGTGTCATTTGGATAGCTTGTAGCTATACCCCACCTAAGATGCATAGGATCATGTGCTAAAGTGGTGGGGTCTATTTTAAACGAGGGATTTTCGTAATGTCAAGTCACCAGATGTGGAAAGAGATACAGAAATTCAAAGACAGGGTTGGCACAAAAAAGACATGGGGTGAGCTAATCAGACATTAAAAGGACATATATCAGATTTGAAGGGGCAATTTCAGAATGAGACTTGCAATACATGAAATGAAAAGGGGGACTTATCATTAGAAGTGAAAAGGCCAAAAGGGACCCCAGATTTGTGGGGGAAATTATTGTAAGGAAAATGGCACTTATTAGAAGTCAAATGGTTGGGTATCATATTTAAAAGGGGCACATGCCTGAATAGAAAAGGGACACATCATGAAACAAAAGGGGTGATTGTTACACTTTTAGCACATTTACAATACTGAAAAGGGGCAATTATCAGAATTGGGGTATGTGTTAGATTTGTGGAAAAGGAAATCTCAGAGGTGAAAGGGGACACTAGTTGATCTGCAGAAGGGCAATTGAACTATTAGAACCAAAAATGGGCCATCAAAAGGGGCACATACACATTTCAAAAGGGACATTGATTGTAGAAGTGAAAATGAGCACTACAAAAAAATGGAAATGATTACTAATCATGTACCAAGGGGGCAGTTGTAGGATTTAAGAAGAATTATATGAAGTGAAAAAAAGGGCACTTAGTTGAAGGTGAAAGGGCCTTATTAAAAAAGGAAATGGGTCCTTGTAAGAAGAAAAAGGGAGCTCTGAATAGGTTTGGAAAGGGGAATTTTTCATGTGTAAACAGGGGAACTTTTTGAGGAAGTATTCCCCTAGCTCATGAACCTTGAACTTGGATCTTGATCAATTGTCACCAGAGCAGATATCTGTCTGACCATATGCACCCATCCTGCTGATGAATATGTATTTACTTTATGAAATAATGATGATCCACAGTATTTTGGGGGGATTGTATTACTGTTCAAACACATTCATAATGTTAAAGATCCCATTGCACTATTCGTATAAGAGTAGGGGGAAACCCCGGTGTATGTGGTCCAACTGCACACCCCCAATCAGTGATGTCAGGAGGATAGACCTGAGGGTTCCAGTGATTTAGTTCGCCTTTTGCCTCTCTGACACAGGTGACGCCAAACCAAATAATAATAACAATAATAATAACAATAATAATAATAGTGGTAATGATAATAATAATGATTGTCTTAAAACAAAGGCTACCCGGTTCCTATAGGAAAGGGGTTAAGTTCTAAAATTATTATGCCTTTGACTTTGTGTCTTGATTTCAGCTAACCAATGCCCAGACACCTGGACCTGTTCAAAACCTGGGTGTGGTAGGCTCCCCACAGCAATGGGGATTCACAGCAACGTGGAACCCACCAGTGACTGGAAATACCCCTGTGTTGTACAACGTGACTATAACAAATAACAACAACAATGAAATGTATGAGAGGTCTCTGGCTCCCAGTGGTGGTGGGTCATATGAGATTGATCATCTGTATGATGGTGTCACATACACGTTTGGTGTCGTTGCTGTGAACTCGTATAATGATGGGGGACCAGAGGAAGAAATAACTGTCAGTACTCCAGGTAAGTTACTTTTTGTTTTTGTTTTTAATGATCACAATGTACTACCAAACAGGCAATTACACATGGGCTACCACAATTCTCCCCCCCCCCAAAGATTACCATCCAGGAAATTTACCCACCCCTACATGACTTAGGGGAGAAGGGGTTTGTCCTTTAGAAATTGTCCTTCAGAATAATTACACACCAGATAACTTAACCCACCCCCAAGAATTACACCAGGACACTCCCCCCCCCCCGGGACTTTCATTCAAAAATAAAGGTAATTATTTTTTTAATGAAAGTTCCAGAAGGGGGGGGGGGGGTTCCTGGTGTAATTCTCGGGGGTAGGTTAAGTTATCTGGTGTGTAATTATTCAGAAGATAAATTTCTCAGAAGCAAACAACACCTAGCTTTTTTTTGAAAAATGTCTTCCCCTCTGTGATAAATGTGGATTTCATTGTAAAATGATTACTAAATGAATCAAAAAGTTGTTGCTTGGTAGTATGTTCCACAGCCTAACAGAGTCAAGATAAAAATAATCTCTGGTACACTGTGAATGTCCCAAAGAATTTGATTAAAGCAACATTCGTAAAAGATTTACATGATCTGTTTGAAATGTAAAACCCATTAACTACTGATTTTTCAAATCCCCGCATGGACTTAATACAGGGACCACCTGGTTCCCCTAGCGCTGGGCAAGGGGATAAGAGCCTAAAAGTTAGGCTATGTTTACCAACAAATTGTAAGGTATTTTGTCTATAGTTTCGTTTATAAATCATGTTTTCCTCTTTTGGCACTGATCAAAATTCTATCTGAATGTCATTGTAAAGCATTGCTCTTTGTATTGAGAGTTGATATCAAATCAAACAATTTGCTTCTGGGAAAATGAACCCTTCATGGAATGTAACATGGTTGAAAGCAAAGATCAAAGATACTAGTAATGTGAACACTGTCAAAACATTCGAAAAAGAGTATCATGATTCAGTCCTAAATGCCTCCCTGTTTAAAAGATATAGAGTTATGCCAACTGTTCCTTTTTGTAGTATTTTGTACTGTTTGTGGATAGATACTACAGGTTTCAAGCAAAATACTGTTTTTCCTGAACTCTGACAAGCATAATGAAGCGATGTGATTGTTATGCAGGGAGCAGTCAGGGTGCAGGGGTCCTGATGTTCGACAAAGTTTAGCTGTTGTATTGCTTTCCTTTAACATATTTGCACCAAAATTAACCGAAATCTATGTATGGAATATCATCTGATCTCATGGGTCTTTTCATGCAAGTTGGTCAATGTGAGACTATATTTAATCCGTTTCATCCCATTTTTTCTTTTTGCTACCAAAATTGTATGATGTTTGATAGAAGACACATAAACTTTGAATCCTTCTTTTTTTGTATGAACTCACACAAACAATTGCAGCCTGCCAACTGTGCCTTTGGAGACCTGTACCAACCTTAATGCAGTTGACATTCCCTGCTTTGGCTGCACGAACCAAATTGTCCGGAGTATCATTGGATGCGTCAACAATGCATTTTGGTAAAGAACGTATAATCGGTGCTGATGTAACATCCATTTTTTTAATTGGACTACATGGTGGTGTGCTCTATGAAGTGCAAATGACCAACATTGCTTCCGGAAACCTTGTTTACTCCTCGAGGTACAGAACCAGTAAGTGTTCCTCTTAAATAGTCTAAAATAATCTAATTGCATGTAAGGCATCATAACTCATAGCCAATTTGGAAGGCAGCCTGTAAGCGTCTTTCCCGCTCAGCATCTATTCCCTCCAATCCTCCTGTTCCTCTGTAGACAAAACAACGGGAGATCAGGAAAGGTGGTGTAAAAGAACAGTCGGGGAGAAGACGATCAAAGGTGCAGGATGAGACCTTTGATAAGCAACCTAAAGAACCATATCGCAGAGACTCCAACCCCAAGCACCTCTTAAGCGGGAGATTCTCCTGCCGAGACCCCCTAGCAAATAGGAGACTCTCACTCAATGTGTGCATAGCCCGCATCACCAGCCGGAGGCCACTTTTAGGGTTATAGAAGCTCTCTGGTGCTATCTTAGGCCTATTTTCAAAGATATGACAACACTAAATGAGGTAAAATCCAATGGTTCAGATTCATTTTTTAAAAGGTGGTTGGGCAGGAGAAAAAAGGAGAAATTAACACAGCCACAGTGGGAGAATTTCAAACTCAAGCAGGAAAGTAGGAGATTTTGTGAAAATGAACTCAAAGCGGGAGATCTGATATCATTTAGAAATTTGCTCCTGCATCTGGACCTAAGCTCATGCACATGTAAAATAGAATTTATGAAGAGAAACTTGATATGTGGTCATGTCATTATAATGTTAAAGAAACTGGCTGAAAGCAGTGGGGTGATGATGAATGGAAGTGACATTGGTGTGCACAGGTATCTTCATGTTTTCAAGTGTTTAAAATGATGAGTAATCAAGTTACACTTTGCCAAAAAGCTCACACATGCACTGCCCTGAGCACAGATATGGGTATATAAAACAGAATACAATGTTTGTGCCAAACACTCTGTTTCTTGTCATATTTTGAAAATAAATATGCAGTATTTCAGTTATTACAGTAACAGAGTACTATTAAAGGTAATGCACAGTTTTGGTAAATCTAAAAAAAAAAAACTTGCAATATTTGAATTCATTGGCCGATTATGAGAAAGATGATATCGTTAAGAATAGGTCATAAAAATGGATTTAACTCTCTGTGTGTTTCGTTCTTGCCAGTGCACACCCATGGACAGTTTTGGTAAATCTTAAAAAAAACAAACTTGCAATATTTGAATTCATTGGCCGATTATAATAAAGATGATATCGTTAAGAATAGGTCATAAAAATGGATTTAACTCTCCGTGTGTTTTGTTCTTGCCAGTGCACACCCATGGACATGTTCCGTTCATATTTTTGCACAACTACATATTTCCCTCTTAGAATCCCTATGCCCCGTAACAAGCATGGATTGTTCGCATAGTGTATGCTTATACCTGTAGTTATACAGATATTCAATTTTAAAATCAGTCATGAGGGAGACGTATTGTTACCATCTTTAAAATAAACAATTGAGAAAAAATTAATACCCCCTTCTGAGACAGCATATTATACCCAGAAAGTCCGGTTTATTGTTGTGAGCAATGAGTCACAGCACCGTTTGAAGCACACTTCACAATGGCTCTACCACTGGGGTTAGGTCCAAATTCACTCCCTTTTTCTTTTTTCCATTTTGTATGGGCCTTTCTTGATGGATTATTGTGGTTTTGGTATCACTACTGACACTAGAAAGCCTATTCAATTATCTGTGCATAAAAACAAGTAAAACACTTGCCACTGATACATGAACCACCCCAAAAGTGCTACAGTTTTTGATGGAAAGACTAGAGTAATGTGTGTAGGAAACTGAGTATTATACAGACAAAGCACACTAGTATATAAAATGAATTATATATAAGAAAGCCCGTGAAAAACTCTACAAGTTTGCTACACAACATTTTCGTACAAAGTGTCAAGGTGAAAAGTTTTAGCCTGTTAAATTACAGAGTGTCTGTGAACCCCGATTAGTGTCCATTGCTGAAATAATGCAACACACAGGGAGTTTACTGGTCAACACATGAAGAGTAAGGTGGGTGTATTTTACAGTCAAAATGTCTAATATTCAATGTTGGCATCTCCCACACTTTCCTTCGATCATTGAACTAAAAAATAAAAAATAAAATAGGTCCCTCTACGCTGAGAAGTTAGTGAGTGTACCTACTTATGGATGTTTTTCATTGAAATTTTGGGCATTTATTTCTCAATTTAAATAAAGCACAGTTTTGCTAAGTATCTTTGAAATAGACAACTTTCAATATTGAATTCATTGGTCAATTATGAGAAAGATTATATCATTAAAGGAGAAGTCCAGACGATTTCATTAAAATTACACTATAAAGCTTAAAGTCACGCTAACAGACAATGCTACTTTCATTTATCAAAGTGATTTCTGTGATTTTTAAATACCAATTTTAAAAGTGTTGGCTTTTTTTCTCTGATTAATTGAATTTACCACCGAAAGCCATATATGGTCATTGGTCGTGTGACGTAGGCCATGCAGTTGCACTAGCGATAGCACTGCGCATGCGCACTTATTCTGTGCACATTCTCTATGCTAAATGCCGATATGTCTAGCTTTTGGGTGTGCAAATCACACCAGTTCTGTTCCAAAAAGAGGTTTTTTTTGCAATTCCAATTCCCTGACGAACAGGGAGAGGTGTGCCTGATGGATTAATGATAACTTCAAAACTTAAAATTTTCGAAGCTAAAGAAAGTGTGCGAAGACCACTTCGAGCTGGAATGTCGTACGCGCATATCGCTTGCATCGCCTGGTCTGCCTGCGGTGCATCAGCTACATGTACGTCACTGGGCCCGGGTGCAAACTGTATTGTGCATGGGCGTTAATCGGTTGGGGACAGGGGGACACATCTGATTTTTTAGTTGGGGGACATCATATCAAATGTCCCCCCATGTTTTGTCAGAAAAGAAGGGGGACCACCGGGGACAGTGATTTTGGTATACCTTGCCAAGGAGATGAGAGTTAAATTCCCATTGAAAATTAACAATGTTAAAAATTGTCATGTACTAAAGTTTTCAGTGCATTCTCAGTTTTGGACGATAGGGCCAAGTGCAGTGCATGGAAAAAGGATTGACCATTACAGCATTGGTATAATGCATGCATGCATGGCCATAGAGAGCTTAGCTATCTAGAGCGAGCGGGGGTTTGGTCGCGCGTGCGCACCCCTCTATGCTGTTCCTGTACTGTACTGTACTGTACGATGGCGTACACGTGCACACCCACTGGCCTGAGTCATTCATGCATGATTGGAGTGCAGTAGTTGAAAGCACTGGTGTAGCTAAGGGGGTGGGGCACAAGGTGGCCATGCCCCCCCCCCCCCCCCGTGTTGATCGGCGAGCAAAAGAAAAAAAAAAGGTAAAAGAAAAAAAAAGAGAAAGAAAAAAACTTTCATTGAGTCCACTTCACATTAACTATCCTGCAAAATGAAAGTAAAACGTAAGTATGCCACTTCTCATATAAGTTACCCGTAATACTGTATTTCAGTGTGCAGAAAATACCATTTTCATGCAAGAATTTTCAAAAATCTCCCTACCATGGGAGGGGGATACCCCCTCCCATACCCTCCCCCTGCTCAGTCGCTTTGCCCCCCCCCCCCATATATCATTTCTCATTATAAGTTACCCCCTAATACTGTATTTCAGTGGGCAGAAAATTCCATTTTCATGCACAAATTTTCAAAAATCTCCCTACCGTGGGAGGGGGATACCCCCTCCCACACCCTCCCCCGCTCCCTCGCTTTACCCCCCCCCCCCCCAATCATGCCACCTCTCATATAAGTTACTCCTAATACTGAATTTTAGTGTGCAGAAAATGGCATTTTCATGCACAAATTTTCAAAAATCTCCCTACCATGGTAGGGGATACCCCCTCCCACACCCTCCCCCCTGCTCGGTCACTTTGCCCCCCCCCCCCCATATGCCACTTTTCATATAAGTTACCCCTAATACTGAATTTTAGTGTATTTGATTTATGTACTATACCTGATGTGAAATTTTAAAAAACTTGTCTGGACTTCCCCTTTAATATAAACAATAAATGAACCGGTCACCAGTGAAACTAAATAGTGTGAAAAAGCATAACTAGAGAGAGAGAGAGAGAGAGAGAGGGGGGGGGATGGGGAGTTATAGCAATATAATGAGGTATAACAATAACAAGCTATTGTGTCCCCCCCCCCCCCATGCTCAAGTTCGGATCGACGGCCATGGTATTGTGGATGAAAATGGGCTCGTACTAGAACTATTGTTTATACAAGTTAAATGTTGATTACTCGGTAATCCTAGGGTATGTCGTGTAAAGTAAGACATTTTCTAGCTGCTGAATTTTTTCTGTTTATGATCCATGCTTACAGAAATCACCTAGACTTCTTTAAACAACTGTACTGTAAAGCCTAAGGATAGGTCATAAAAAGTAAAGTGGGTGTAATTTCCAGTCCAAGTGTTTAAACAGCTGTTGAAATTTGAACAAAAAACAGCTCCCTCTGTGTTGAGAAGCCAGACAGTGTTCCTACTAATATGGAGGTTTTGCATTGAAATTTTTCCGCATTTATTTCTTATTTTAATGCACACCAGGTTGCAGTTTTGTGATGTTTATGTTTGAAAGGATTTTTTGGTGAGCTTATTCAAGATATGATGCTCAGAAATGTATTTTTTGCATTTAATTAATTAATTAATAGATGGGATTTGTAATGCGCCAAATCCACTCTGCAGAGTGCCCAAGGTGCAGTGAAAGAAAGAAAGAGAGAGAAGAGCACAAATACAATGATAAATTACGGAACAATTAAGAGTAGGAAGCATTGAATAGACGTGTCTTAAGGTAACGTTTAAATGTGTCAATTGAAGTGCATTCACGGATAACCAGGGGAAGATCATTCCAGAGAACAGGGCCAGCGTGAGCAGAAGCCCGTACCCCCCATGTCTTAACGGATTTGGGAACAACTAGGGAACCAGAGTTGGATGAACGTAGGGACCTGACAGGAGTGTATTTGTTAATCAGATTGATGTTGTATTGTGGAGCAGAACCGTTAATTGCATGGAATACAAGGAGAAGGATTTTGAAGATGATGCGATCGTTGACCTTCAACCAATGTAGAGATTTCAGGATGGGTGTGATATGAACATGTTTTTTAGATAAGGTAACCATGCGTGCTGCAGCGTTTTGGAGCTTTTGGAGTTTAGACAACTGGGTGTTGGGTAAGTTGTAAAGCAAGGCATTCCCAAAATCAAGTCGTGAAGAAATCAGTGCATGAACTAATTTTTCAGTGGCAGATTTTGACAAATATTTCCTAATGAACCCAATATTGCGGAGCTGATACCTTATGGATCTACAGATGTTGGTTATTTGACTTGACATAGACATTCCACAATCTAACATGACCCCTAGGTTATGACACGTCTGGGACACATTTATGGTACATCCCGAAAAAGAGACGGATGACAACTTGACCTTACTAAGTTGAGCCCGTGAACCAAAAAGAAGGAACTCAGTTTTGGAGGGATTCAATTTTAATGAATGACGATCCAACCAGGAGTGAATGTCAGAGAGACAATTCTCAAGACAGGTGATTGCATTTTTTGCATCAGCCTGGTTTGGTTTGAAGGAGAGATAGAGTTGGATGTCGTCGGCATAGATATGATAATTGATATTATGGCGTTGTAAGATATGTCCCAAACTAATCAAATAAATTGAGAATAAAGTGGGCCCGCCCACAGAACCCTGCGGAACACCGTGAGTAAGAGGCATGCTGGTAGATTTGCAGTCATTAATACAGACAATCTGTGAGTGACATGAAAGATAAGACTGAAACCATGCATATGCCTGACCCCTAACACCAAATGAACTGAGTGTATTAAGCAGAACAGTATGATTGACGGTATCGAAAGCGGAAGACAAGTCGAGTAAGAACATGGCTGAGATATTTCCTTTGTCCATTCCCTGAAGGATGGAGTTGGACACATTGACCACACTGTGGTTGGGACGATATGCAGATTGAAAGGGATCAAATAAATTGTTATCCGAAAAATACTCAGTGAGTCTAGAAAAAACAACCCTTTCAATAATTTTAAATAAGAATGGCAAATTAGAAACAGGACGGTAATTTAGAAACAGGACGGGACGGGAATTTAGAAACAGGACAATTCTACCAATGCTGTGCTTTACCTTTACAGGAATGTAACAAATCAGTTAAAAAGGGTTTACTCTGTCCCACCTGCATTTAACTTTTAATCTTTGTGGAGGGTTGGAAAATATTAGTATACGACGTAGTGGTACACCTGCATATATCCAAATTAGTTATATTGGGAGGAGGGATCTGAGGGTCTCGGTGGTAAAGTTCGCTTTTCCCTCCAGGGTGATGGCGAATAATGTAATAATGATGATATAATGATGATGATGATGATGATGATGATGACGATGACGATGATGATAATGATGACGATGATCATGATGATAAAGATGATGATAATGATGGCAATGATGACGATGATAATGATGGTAGTGATGATGATGATGGTAATGATGATGATGATGATAATGATAATGATGGTAATGATGGCAATTATGATTATGATGATAATGATGATGATAATGACGATGACAATGATGATAATTATGATAATGATAATAATTATAAAAATGATGATGCCGATGACGATGATAATTATGATAATGATCATAATTATAATATTGATGATAATGACAATGATAATGATATTAATAGTATTGATGGTAATGATAACAGCAACAACAATAATGATGATTATGATGACAGTGATAATAGTAATAATAATTATAATAATAGTAATAAAAACAGTAACAATAATAAGAAGTTGTAAGTATAATGATACTGCATCAGGCTTATGTGTTCACAAGTACTCATGCTATCAATAACTGGCAAATGGGCCAGTGAATATTTATATTTCAATAATTGACTTTACTGCTCATGTCTAAAATCTAGATAAATGCCTTTTTAAGAACATACTGCTTAACATTTCAACATGGTCATGAATTAAGCTGAACTGATTTGATTTGGCCTAGATGCAAGAAAAAATACAGGACAGTAGGCTTCTAAAAACGTTCTTTAAGTTTTAAAATGTATTTTAAAAAATAAAAAACAAAGATTCTTTTGAGTGGTATTGTAGGGCTTCTAATACAAATTGTTATTTTCTATTTTGTTTTCTTAAGCTCCCAATCCAGTGCGGAACCTTCAGCTGGAGCCATTATCCAGTAGCAGTGTACGAGTAACATTTGAACAACCTGTTGGTACTGATTTCCACAAGTTTGATGGCTACAGGATATCGTATGGCAATCAAAATATCTTGGTGGCAAGCAGCAACACTGCAGTTAATATTGAGGGTCTACAGGCGGGTGTGCAGTACACCATTACAGTTGAGACCTTCAGTGGAGAGTTAGCTGATCTTACATACTCTACTTCTGTATCAGATGATGTTACTCTTGGTAATGCTATTTGTCATTTGAATGCATTTATTGAATGGTAGGATGAAATTAGTCCTGAACTTGAGCTTATATGACCTTGTAGCAAAACATTTTAGAAATTGCTTTTACATTTTATTTGCCACCAGGTTTACAGATGGCTAAGATGAATTCTAAAGATTATGAAGTTCTTGGCTTGATTATTTGGGACATAAAATAATATTTTATGTTTTAAATATTTTATTTTATGTGGTTTTGGTTTGTCCAGTGATTAAAATCTGTAAATTATTAGCTTGCCTATATATTGTACTGCCTGAGTATTACTGGGAAACCCATTCTTCGTGTTTCAGTGAAAACAGTGAAAATTATCCAGCCAAAGCAGTGCGTTGTTTTCATTATAAAAGTTTGCATACTTGTTTATCACTTTCATTGGCTATATAAGGCAAATACCAAAACATCCATACAAGGGTACCTCATTAAACGGAGTGGCATGGAAAGAAAAATATGAAACATAAACAATATAGATAGAGATGATATGCATTTTCCATTCTTTCTGCATCTTTTTGTGCCACTAAATTTTGCTAAGCTACTTAATCATATTGCTCATGATGCAAATTATGTGTGCCTTATCTTTTGGTCCCCATACAGTTGATTTGTTTTTGGAAGCAAATGCTACAACTTCTCTCACCGTTGCATGGGCTCTACCAAGTAATGAACGTATTGGATTCCAGATCCGGTATGGTATTGATGGCACTTCAGATATTACCACAGTGGCCTTTGGTCCAAATGAAACCACTTCCACCCTCAACAACCTCCAACCTGGTCAGAATTACATGATCATTCTCTACATTGTGACTCAAGCTAATGTAACATCTCTTCTGGCAGGAGCAGTCTTCCAAACAAGTAAGAGAAAAGATTTATTAACCTGTTGAATACTATACCTGATATAACTCAGGCTGGGATCTGTCAAATTGTGCTCAGTGGCTTAATCATCTATGGAGAGCCTGGAGGGTGTAATTTCTAATTTTCTAAAGTGCATGCATGAGTTAGTTTGATATGCCTCACGCTGGGGGAGAAAATATTAACCCATCAAAAAATGTAGATAAGGCTATGGACATGGAACGTGTAGTCACGTGCATTAAAAAGTTGCACAGACAAACCTGCGACATCTTATTTTGTGCTAACTGTAGCAAAATTTAATCTATACCTGAAGATATGCCTCGTACATGAGCTTTTGGTTTGCTGCCTCATATCCCATTCATAATACAAAATTCTTCTTTGAGGTTATTGTTACACTCTAGTATTTAACATATTTTTTTTTCTAAAGGCATAGATACCGTTATGCATCCACACTTGTGATTCATGTGAGTCAATGCAACATTCTTTGACACTGCAACCTAAAATGTTGAATTTATTGTGGGACATTTAAGAGCAATCACCACAACCCTCCAGCAGAGGTGAATAATAATAATAATAATAATAGAGCACATTTATAACCCGCCTAATACTATGTTTCTAGGTGCTGTGTTGCTGTTGTCCCTGCAGCCATTAAGTAAAGTTCTATCCTTATACCAAATGGAAAGCTGGGACAGCAGCACCACGATTAAATTTATATTACAAGAGGCAAATCAATTTGACCTATACAGATTTAAATAAGTGGGACTTTAACACTGTTTTGAAAGTATGTAGCGATGGGGCGTTTTGAATGAAGGCAGGAAGGCTATTCCGCAATTGGGGAGCAGTGACAGAAAGAGCTCTATCGCCATATCTTGTTTTCACACGGGGGCCAGGCATTAACTGAAAGTGAGAGGAAGTTGAAGCTCTCAACCTGGAGGAGGGGGTTTGGATTTTACAAAACGGGAAAGATACGTGGGGCAATCACCATTACGAATTTTGAAGGCAAGGAGAAGAATTTTGAACTGAATACGTTGAATTATTGGAAGCCAATGGAGATTGGAGAGAATTGGAGTGATATGTTCATAAGGCTTGGAGCGGGTGACAATAGGAGCTGCAGCATTTTGGATGCGCTGAAGAGGAACAAGATGGGAGGGTGGTAGATTAACAAGGAGGCTGTTGCAGTAGTCTAAATGGGAAGTGACAAAAGCATGTATGAGTCGTTCCAGAGTGGGTTTATCTAGAAATTTCCTAATTTTACCAATTCTGTGTATGCCATAAGATGCAGCCTTACACACTTTCTTTATGTGATTCTTCATATTAAGAGCAGAGTCTATGGTAACACCCAGGTTTTTTGCAGATTCAGAGGTATTTAACGCCTTGTCATCCACAATAAAATCTGGCAAGGGCAAGGATTTACGAAACTGAGATGTGATGTGAAGTACTTCTGATTTGTCACTATTGAGCTTAAGATAGTTCTTCTGTGCCCAGCATTTTACACTACCTACACACTCTTTTCAAGCTAACCGACCGGTTACGGCCTACGGGGTTCAAGAATCACATACAACTGCGTATCATCAGCGTAAGTTACGTGATGTATGTTTCTATGAGCATTCACTACATCACTGAGTGGACTCGTATACAAAATGAACTCTAGCGGCCCGTGGACGGAACCCTGGGACACTCCATACAAAAGTGGGAAAGAATCAGATACATTGTTATTGATTACAACTCTTTGTTCTCTATTTTCAAGGTAGGATGTAAACCATTTCAATGCCATACCACCAATTCCAAAAGTGCGGCAGAAGCGTTCCACTAATAAACGATGACTGATAGTGTCGAACGCTGCTGAATAGTCTAACATTACTAAGACTACCTCCTGTTGGTATCGGATCAAGCCTGCATGACTTGGAGGGACTCTCAGTGATAGTTCTCCGTACAGTTGCCTCGGTTACTTGATGAAATTCAACTCAGTTGAAAGAGTGGTCACATGGCGACGAGCTGTCAGCAACAGTACAATCACCATCGAAGGAAGACACAATGTCTTGAACTTTCTGGTGGAAGAATTGTCCAAAGTCATTAGCCAGCTGCACGTCAGAAGCACGGTCAGGAAGGATGTGTTCCTATGCAGGTGCAGTGAGTTTCTTCACAAATCTAAACAGCTGCTTAGTGTTGCATTGTTCTATCGTTGATGTTAAGTAGTGGGACTTAGATTCCATTAGAAGTTGGTTATACAAGCGACACTGTACACGATACAGCTGTCTGTCTATTTCAAGATTGGACTTCATCCATTTATGCTCAGCTCGACGACGCAGCCGCTTCTCCTCCCGAACTTTATCACTGAACCAAGGGGCAGATGGTCGAAGAGACACAGGTATTGTGCACTCTGGTGCATGTTTGTCTTACTCTATATAAGAAGCCATCAACATCATCATTTCAATGCTTTGTATTATTTGTTTTTTCATCATCATTCATCACCATCATCATCATCATCATCATCATCATCGTCATCATTGTCCTAATGCGTTCTATTATGTTACTTTTAATTTTAGTTCCTGACATTGTCAGTGGTATCGTGGGGGCAACAACAGATAGCAGTATAGCTTTATCCTGGAACCCTCCCACAGGAAGAGCAGACTCCTATCTTATAATATATGATCCTCCATATGGAGCGACTCCTACACCATCTAAGACACCTGATCGAGAATTCACAATTGAAGGGCTGGATCCTGGCATCATGTATGAAGTTAGCATCATTACCTTGGCTGATGGTGCGCAGAGCTCTGCAGCCAGTGGCACTTTCATGACGGGTAAGACCCTGGCCTTCAAGTTAACTCAACACATTAGTGGATCTGTGGGACTCACACTTTGCTTCATATATTCCAATTATGAAGTGAGACTTGATGCCTTTGGCACCAGTGGACATAACTAATCCAGAATATAAAATGTACCAATCTACCTGCATTAGATTGGATTACAATTATCTGATATTTGGAAATTATAAATGTTTGTTTCCCAGAAAGTAACCCGTTTATGCATGAATATTATTTTGAAATGTCTCATCAACATGCTATACCATATAAGCAGCTATGTTCTTCATAGTTGAAACAAACCATGATTTTTTTACAAATATAGATATCTTACATAAACACAACAAAAAAAGTAACTTCACCCCTAAGGAAAATGCTGTAACTTTTTAACGAAGAGGTTTTGAGGAAAATGATTTCGGAGAAATGTTCCTACACTTATTGACCAGCTTCTGTGTAAAAATGAGATTGATACATCGAGTCATGGATGAATGAGCATACATTAAAGGCAAAAATGTCACTTTTCAAAAGTCGCAAGAGTCATTTATGAGGGTCTGTGAAACAAGATTTTGGCAAATTCTGTTTCTGGTATCTGTTTAAGTGCTGTTGTTGTTTTATTATTCAATGTTTGATCGACTCACACCTATCCTGACACCTTTCACGCTTTTTCACGGTTGGGTGAGCACAGTTTTGGGGGGAAATGGGAATGTTGAATCCTCCTAAAATTGCAAAATCCATTAAATTTATTGCAGGAATTGACATGACATGTTACTAACAAGTATCATCACGTGTTGGAGGAAGATGAGAGGAAGCATTGGTGTCATGGTTCAGTGAGCACACTTTAAAGATGAAGCAAGAAATGCAAAAATTCCTGTGAATATGGCATTAATGCATATGCACAATTCAATTTCAGCTCTGTATGTGTAACGCCATCAACTTTCTAGAACCTATTCTGATATTTTGCTCGAAATTGCATGGTTGAGTGAACACGATATTAACGGAAAATGGGGAAAGTCAACTGCATGACAAGCATGACATTACTTCAGGTGAATGAAAATTGAATATCAGTTATCTTGCTGAACGTGTGTTATACTGTTAAATAAACAGTTTCAATGACGTCATATTCACAGGAATTTTTGCATTTCTTGCTTCATCTTTAAAGTGTGCTCACTCAACCATGACACCAGTGCTTCCTCTGATCTTCCTACAACACATGAATATACTTGTTAGTAACAGTATTTCATGTCAATTCTTGCAATAAATTTAATGGATTTTGCAAATTTAGGAGGATTGAACATTGCCATTTCCCCCCTAAAACTGTGCTCACCCAACTGTGAAAGAGCATGAAAGGTGTCAGGATAGGTGTCAGTCGATCAAACATTGAATAATAAAACAACAACAGCACTTAAACAGACACCAGAAACAGAATTTGCCAAAATCTTGTTTCGCAGACCCTCATAAATGACTCTTGTGACTTTTGAAAAGTGACATTTTTGCCTTTAATGTATGCTCACTCATCCATGACTCGATGTATCAATCTCATTTTTACACAGAAGCTGGTCAATAAGTGTAGGAACATTTCTGCCAAATCATTTTTTTTCAAAACCTCTTCGTTAAAAAGTTGCAGCATTTTCCTTAGGGGTGAAGTTACTTTTTTTGTTGTGTTTATATGAGAGTGAATGAGAAATGCATTTTTTTCCAAAAGGTGTTTAGGTTGAATAGCTAACAGTGCCTTAAAAGATATATAACATGTTCTAACTAAAGTGGTATTTCTATGTATTTCTCAATTTGTATTTGTAAATTCATTTCAAGATAACAACCTAAGTTAAAATTTAATGTTGATCAAGGAATTATTGATTATTTTGAGCAAGTCTTCCATGTAAATTAACTACCAAATGTATAGCTTTATGCCATCGCCAATGGGAAAGTTGGCCCTGTATTAAACCTATGGGAATTCAAGAATTAACAGGTTAATAGTGATTGTCAGCTTGTAATTATAAAACAAAGGAGTAGGTTCAGAGGTAAAGAGTCATTCTGGTACTGCTTTTCTATATTTTTCTGGTTGCTTGCATTTGCTTTTGTCTCTTAAAGATATTATAGACACAGATTTAATCGAAATGAAAAAAAAACCCTCTACTTCTGCTATAAGGCTTCGTATCCAGTAGTCTGAGGCCAATTTGACTGTGGCCTTTAGCATCTCTCCCATTCGGCATCTTTTGGTCCACTATGCTCCTCTTCTTCTATTGACAAGACAACAGGGGATCGGGAAAGACGATGTGAACTCCCGGATGTAGGAAACACGTAAAAAACGATGGATGTGATTTTTGATAAGGTGCCTAAGTACTCCTTCCTACTTAGGCCTGTCGAGATTTCCTAATTGGAACCTTCCTTCTATCACAATCAGGAGGTCTTTCAACTGATATCCAAAAATACAAATATCTACACTCCTAGAAAACTGCTAGAGGTGTTTGTAATGCATTGTGGCCAGTTTATTTCTCTTCTCAGAATTTTGACAGCTTCCTTCATTTTCCTCAGGAGTATACAGTGTGGTATCAAAACAAAACAAAACTAGAGCATGCATTCTCAGACAGACAGGGTTGCTATGAGAACTGGCTGAGGATGCGTGCCTTTCACAGTGATTCAGCCAATGACAATTTATGGCAAAAATAATGATAGCCATGGCTGCAGACATCATAAAGTCATGGTGATGCAGGAGTGTGCAAGACCAACAGAGATAATGAGCAAATGATGGTTGTGCACACTCTACAGTAACTTGTTAATTATGTAACAATGAAAAAAGCAAAGAAATGACAAAGAAGGATCAAAGATAAGATGAACTAAAGTGCATTATACTAATAATCATTAATCTCCTAGGTATCCTATACGTATAATATTCATATCCATCATATTGCAGTACGATTGTAGCACTGAGCAGAAACAAAAGAAGAAATGCTTTGACATGGCGTGTCATTCAAGAACTGAATTAGAGGAGTTTGATTGTAAAAACCAGTAAAAAGTGACGCCACATTGCATGAAAACACAAATTGCCTTCCTTTTGATACCCCACTCATTTTCTTTCGGGGAAAAATATGGAGGGTGTTTCACAAAGACTAGGATTGACTAAAATCACACTTTACTATGGCTGGCCACTCATGCCACTGTTTTCTTTCACCAGGGATCTCTCAAAGGATTTGTAAATCATGGACACAAATCTGCAGAATTGACAATCTTTTATAGTTCATTCATGAAGAAAACAAAAAATGTAAATTCTTCAAATTTGTGACAATGATTTGTGCATCTCTTGAGCGACTGATGGTGAAAGCAAACAGTGACATGAATGGCCTGCCATAGTTAAAAGCGATTTGAGTCAATCATATGGGGTGTTGCAAGAAAGTTGCAATCGATTGCAAGTTGCAATTGATTGTCACTGGCCAATCAAAATCATTGTTGCATGCATGTCTTCTTAAAAGGGCAGACCCTGAGCCAATCAGAATGGTTGTTTCAAAATTAGCAATTATTTGCAATTGATTGCAACTTTCTTGCAACACCCCATTAGTCTTTGTGAAACACCCCCATGATCTAGAATATTGTTTATTTTGTTTTAAGTTTCTTCCTTTTTCAGAAACTTCAATTGCAACTATTTCAAATCGAGTTTTGTAAAGTTTTGTAAATCAAACACTTCATTTATTTTGTTTTAACTAATGATTTCTGCTTAATAATATGTATAATATTTGCTCAGATATTGGAGATACAAGTTTGATCCGTCTGAAGGACATCACAGCTACCTCTCTCTCTGTGACATGGAGTCCAATGGCAGGTGTTACTCAATACACAATCTCCATCCATACTGATGGGAATCCAACACTTAATGTGTCTCCTGGGCAAAGACTGTTTGTTGAGTTCAATGGGTTGTCTGAGGGCACTTCATATAGAGTCACATTGCAGACAACACCTGCTGGTACTCCTTTGACAGCTGACTTCACAACAAGTAAGTGACACACCTACACATATTTAACATATTGGCTGCACAATGTTAGTTCTGTTCTGACTTACTTATTTAAGCATTATAGTTTGGTCAATAAGAAAGATGAACTGGTTAATTGATGAAAATGACAATGGTAAAGAAGAACCCCAAAATTATTTTGCAGCATCTTAATTATCGAGGCACTGTAATATCGAGACTTATCACTTATGCCGATAGATAGGCCTAGCAGTTAGGATTTGTATCAAAGGGTGTGTCCATTGGTTTTAACGGCTTCTCCATGCCCGGGTATTTACATTTCCCTTTCCCGATCCCTGTAGTTTTGTCTTCATAGTGGCAGAGAATCAGAAGGGATTTGGTGGAAAAAAAATATGCTGAGCAGGAATCCTGCTCGATGTTTTATTCAAATTGGGCTCTGATTTATGATAACAAGCCTAATGAGTTTGAACTATATGACATGTAAATGCTTTTTGAATGGGATTTGATTTGTTCGCTTTTATTTTTGCATTTTTTCTTTAGATATACCTGATCCTGGTGAGGTGACTGTTCAGTCGTTCACTACCAACGCCATGACAATCAGCTGGGGAGCGGTACCCAATGTCGTTGGTTATTCTGTCACCATCAACCCATCAGAAGGACAGCATATTGAAAACACTATGAACAGAAGAGTGGACTTTACTCAGCTCACTCCAGGGAGGTTGTACTCGATCACCCTCACCTCACAAAGAAGTAGCGGGTGTGATATTCTTATCTCCAGTGTGATGCAACGAACTTGTGGGTGCAACATTTCATTTCACTGATCTTTTCCATGTAAAACATATCTTGTATTTTGAAAAGTTTTTTTTTTCTTTTTATAGGAGGCTCATATTTATGGTTGAGGCTCATAACCAGTAAGGTAGTGTATCAAAAGTTGCGTCCTTCAGTTTTTATCAGCTTCTCCATGCCCAGATATTCAAAGCGGCTTTCCCGCTCCCCGTTTATTTCTCTTTGCAAAAGAAACGAAAGGATTAGAATGCAAATGATGCTGAGCGTGAATCCTCACATCTAAGCCACAGTAAAAATTTATGATGAGAAGCTTAAACGTATACTTAGCGAAATGTCGCTTGGTCATTGCTACTTTATACTTTTTTTCACTGGGAAAGCTCACATTTTTTGTTTTGCAGCTCCAAGTCCGCCGTCTTCACTGGTTGTTAACTCTCTTAATGCCGATGATACCATAGGCCTTCAGCTAAGTTGGGTATTACCATCTGAAGGAGAATGGGATCGCATTAGGTTTGTATAGTACTCTATTGATCCATTGAGCATGATTTGAATTTAACATAACATGATTTTCCACTGACCCCAGCCCGAGTTATCTTGGGCTTAGTGTTCAATGGGTTAAACTTGAAATATGTGACTAAAGAATAATGTGAGAAAAAGATGGTAGAAGTGGTTTGGATACATGATGTGATGATGGTTTTTATCATTTATAGAAGGCCATCTGTGTGGAAAGAAGTCAAAAGGAAGCCCTTGTGAAATGTTCTTAAATGATGTACATGTAATTAGAGTGTAGCCCACGTAATGTCGGAGAAGTAGGGTACCAAATAACTTTCTAAAGTTTGAGTTGAGTCTGTAAAACAGGAGGCAAGGAGAAGATGTTTAGTGCTGAAACTCGTGAGATGGAGTGCCTGTAATCATACAATTAATTCCACAAGATAACATGCATGTCAAGCACATAATGTAAAACAAAGTGGGGGGAAAGGGCATTCATCTGTGCGGGACCCTCACTATGGAATTCCCTCCCACGAGAGATCCGGAATAGCAACCGGGTGGAAACATTTAAGATTAAACTAAAAACGTACCTCTTTAACTTATTTTATCAATGATTTTCTATTACTTGTAATTTTGTTTGCACCCCCCCCCCCCCCTTCACTTGTGCGCCTTGAGCATCTTTTACGAGATGGATATGGCGCCTAACAAATTGCATATATTATTATTATTATTATTATAATATCGCATACTATATAACCAAGCCCACTACTACTGATTCTAATCTACCGTCATCACATCTAAGTCACCAAAATATCATAACAAACTAAATACAAATATTATATAGCCATATATTCAGATACTCATCACAGATCGATCAAGCACAGACTAAAGTATGCAGTAGAAGATAGCTATTAAAATAGATATCAACATACATAATTATCGAACACTGGAAATACTTACAGTTTGGTTTATCGACATTAAGCATTTATTTTATATTATGGTCATTATTATTATTATTAGTAGTAGTAGTAGTATTGTCATTGTTGTTATTATTATTATTATTATTATTATTATTGATATTATTATTATAAGTACATGTAGTAGTAGTAGTAGTAGTAGTAGTAGTAGTATTACTACTACTGTTATTTAAAATGTATCAAGCATATTACAGAATAGTATAATCTTTGTAATAAAAAATAAAGACTATAAACAGAGGAAATAAAGATATTAAAGGAATATGTACTAAACAGCGATGACAAGGAAATTATGGTCGAATAACACATAACGAATGACAAATGTATGTAACATGACTAATCGAAAATACAGTATAACTGGAGAGTATTTTTAAAAATTGATAATATGACCACATGAACTGGACACTTGTAGTGCGAATGAATAACATTGTAGCCCTGTGATTATATGAATTTCTACTTTGAAAGGATGGGAGAATGGTACAGAGCATCTTCAACTTCTAATACAAACTACAAGTAATAATACACTTTTAACAGTGACAGCTAAGCCTAATTGTCTCAACCACTAATACCGTTTTGTACAAAAATGAAACAATAAACCTAATACTATACTATAAGCCCCTTTCCCCGCTTATACAAAGGAGCGGCTACCAGTCTCCCCCTTTATGGCAAAGTAGATAAAAGTTGTAAGAACTAATCTAAACATCACAATCTTTTCTCCTTGCTCATGGATGCCCCACTGTCCAAAGGAATGTATACCTAGTCTAACTCCGCAGACACCATATCAGGAATGAATAATCACTTTGTTCACCAATCTCACATAAACATATAAAACATCTAATGAATATATTTAAATAATTACAGTAATTATAATACATGCAAAATTTATATGATATGTTATTTGATCACAAATGAACAAAAGTCAATACTTTCGAGGGATACTAAATTACATTATATCACAGTGTATTCCTGTAGACTGTACGTGTGAATGGCATCTCCTTTGTAGATGGAATCTCTCAAAACTATCTCTCAGAACAAAGAAAAAAATGTTTATATAATATGTGAGATGTCGCGCGAAAACCAGACTATAGGTGAAAAGCAAGTGATTGGCTAGGACGCAATTTAATGTGCATACTTTTTTTTTCTGGCACGCCTGATCAGCTGTGATGAGTTGCGGGAAATTGTGCCAGCTGCGCTTCAACAATTAAAACCGAGTCATCCGCGATCCGGGATTTCCCTGTTTTTAATTCTGCATGTGTGGATCAAAATGCATGAATATTTCAGTCAGAAAGGTGCAGAACTCTCTCACGCATCAAGGTAAGTTAAATTTGCTGTCGCTGGATTTCTTTTTATAATTATCGGTTCACAATATGTCAAAATGAATGTAACTTAAACGGGATGTGCGAACCACTCACAAATCAAATTGAAACAAAGAACAAAAACTGCTAAAGTGACAGTGCTAGCCTAGCTTGTTACTATAGTATAGGCCTAACTGTTAGGCCTTAATGTTAGTGTTGGGTAGCTCTAGATCTATGCCTGACGAGCCGACAGGTTCGGGTCGCCCTGCTGTTGGCTGTTGCAGCTCGCAGGTACCCTGCCAAGCAAGTCCTTTCTTCACTTGAGAGGACAAAAATGTAGATGGGGATTTATGCATTACCGAGTGCCAGAGGGTATCCTATAAAAAACTTAGTTTAGCTTGTTGGTCGGTGGAAGAATTTTTTTCTTTCTCTAAAACCCCTCCTGCTCATATTCTTACTCACTTCTGTACTTATTATGAGATGTGTTGTATGAACTGGTATTTTTTTCATGCTCTAGGGTTCTATGCTATAGCCAGTAATTTTTTTTTTAAGTTACCAAGTCCAACAAGGTACTAGTAGTCTAAAAGCTATGCCAAATTAGATACAAGATTAGTGAAGATTTAAATTCTATTTAACGGGATGTAGCTGAGTTGAATTTTTCATTACGTTTATTAGCCGAAATCTTACAAAATTACACATTCCCAATATTCCAAGAAATATTTCTAACGTTTAATAATCGAGCCTGGCGTTAATTTTTCTCATGCGTAGACTTACATAGTTGAGGTGTATGGTCTAGGGTGATGTAAATTTATTTTTCCAGCAAATTTTGCTATCAAAATAAATGTCACTTTCTACTTTGTTGTATTGCAGACACATGGATTCACAGGGCAGCTGTGTTGGTGTAGTCAGTGCTGAAAATAGCACTGTACCATTTTTCCCGAAAAATGTACTCGGAACCATGGAAGGCCCAGCCCAGTTGACTGCTTTAGGTACTAAATAGGTAGGTCAGTCAGAATTCTGTTTTCTACCCAGCAATAGGCCTATTAATACACAATAGTAACACACGCTTCAAACATTGAAAAGAGCACACATTATTTTCGTATGTACTAGTACCTGTAAGCCTATTCTTCTGATTGCTTTATGAAGATTTCTTGTGACGACTGCATAATGTCTTATGGAAATGGGGGGGGGGGAATTTTATGGTAGGTGGGGTTATGCCAACACATGTTTTCCCCTTGGTTTTTATTGGCAAGTGTTGTATGTCAAGTTAAGTTTTGAAAAATACAAAAAGTTTTAATCTTTAAAGATGACAAGTTATGTACATCTATAGGTTCAAAATGAAAATGAAACAACGTAATGAGATGTGTTTGAACTCCAATCGAAACGATAAAAAGACTTTTCATTTCAATCAATTTATGTTGAAATACTGTTACAGTTACCATCACACTCATGCCATGCATTGTCTGAGTATTGAATGACAACTTGAACCTGTTTGATGTGATTTATGTTCACAGAAAGGCTGAAGCTGTCCAGTGCCTTTAGGATATATTCCTTGAACCTGCGTTTGTCTAGCTTGAAACCCTTGTACCGATCTACAGTTGGCAACAATACTTGAAGGCATAATTCAGGCCTCTGGGATTCGCCAATACCACTTCTTCAGGTACATTTTGTTTGTTTTTTAAAGTGTGTTTCTAGTAGTAATAGTAGTCAACATGTACATTTTGGCCCACAGTTCTAAAGCATGCCTTTCAACTGTGCAAAATGTTGTCCCATTTTCTTAGGTTTCTTGTTGTTAGGTACAGAAAAAATGTAAAAAATAGTTTTAATCTTTAAAGATGACAAGTTATGTACATCTATAGGTTCAAAATGAAAATGAAACAACGTAATGAGATGTGTTTGAACTCCAATCGAAACAATAAAAAGACTTTTCATTTCACTCAATTTATGTTGAAATGCTGTTACAGTTACCATCACACTCATGCCATGCATTGTCTAAGTATTGAATGACAACTTGAACCTGTTTGATGTGATTTATGTTCACAGAAAGGCTGAAGCTGTCCAGTGCCTTTAGGATATATTCCTTGAACCTGCGTTTGTCTAGCTTGAAACCCTTGTACCGATCTACAGTTGGCAACAATACTTGAAGGCATAATTCAGGCCTCTGGGATTCGCCAATACCACTTCTTCAGGTACATTTTGTTTGTTTTTTAAAGTGAGTTTCTAGTAGTAATAGTAGTCAACATGTACATTTTGGCCCACAGTTCTAAAGCATGCCTTTCAACTGTAGAAAAATTTTGTCCCATTTTCTTAGGTTTCTTGTTGTTAGGTACAGAAAAAATGTTAAAAAAAGTTTTTTTCCCCCTTTTCTTTTTGAGGATTCACTTTTCCCCACAATCTTATTATTCTGGGCTTTTCCACTCCTTGTTTTGTTTTGTTTTGTTTTTTTGTAATGATGACCCTTAAAATCTGATATTACTTAAATTTCACATTCTTTCGCCATTTGAGCAGAGGTCTTCAATCTAGAAACTAAATGACATTTAAATTGTAATGGAAACTCTAATTGGAGAAATGACTGTGCCGTTTATTACATTGTCAATCATACACTTGGTACATGTTGTCAAAAGGAAAACAAAAGACAAGGCTATACTTGTCACAGTTTAATATAATATTAGGAAAGTAATCATTTGGTATTCTCAATCATGCAGGTTTGAGTTAGAACCAGGTGTTGTTAAGAGCCAAGAAATCCAGCAAGGAAAAAAAGAGAGGTTCTCCCTTCTGATGAACTCTCCCAACAACCCAGTATTTCTGCAGATGCCCCCATTCAAGCCAGCAGCTGGACTTTCCCTGGACTGCAAAAAGTACCTGTGGAAAGAGATCCGCCCATTCTTGGATGAGGACAAGGCAGACCTCTCACCTCACCCTTTGTGGCTGGCAGAGGAAATAGAACAGTAGGAAACTGTGTAACTTAGTGTTCGATGGAAGGAAAAATTACAATGGTTTCCATTTAACAAAGTATACAAAAAAAGGTTACTTTTTTGCTGATTTTTTTTTTTTCGCTGTCAGAGGAGGATGCCATCTCCACTTGGCTAAGGCTATGTATTGTGATTACAGCTACTGTGATAAACAACCGCTTGATGTGTACAGAGATGAACACCGACGAAAGAGACCAGTACATTCTGTTTAATAATCCAGTGTTGATTAAGTTTGACCAGCAGGCATGACTGTACACAGCAGGGGAGAGTTGCCCCCTCCGGCCCTTTTCCATTTTTTTTTTGTTGAAAAATTATTATTTTTAATGAAAATTTTGCACAAAATCCACCTTAAGTGTGCACCAAATCCTTCAATTTCACTTTGAAATATGCAAAGCCACCCTCATGACCAGCTAGTTTGCTTTGCTTTCTCACTTTCGAGTTTCTTCCAAAATTTTTACACGCTTGACGTTAGCAGAAACAGACACAGAGGAGAGATACTGCTGCATTCTCTTTTACTTCCAGATATGAAATCTCAAGGAAGTTAATCTACTTACAGTATAAAATGCTTGTACATGTAATGCACTCAATTTGTGAAATGTGTGGAAAAAATAGTTGAAGAACCAATATTTACCATATACAAGTACTGTTTCTGTTTGATTATTGCTACTTAAAATTTGCACATTGTATGAATTATAACTGGGTTGTATGCACATTAATTTATTGTCTTTTACTTTTGAATTGAAACAGAAGTAAATGAGCAAGATCACAAATTAGATACTAGTATCTGAAAGTAAAAGCCTGATGTCTAGGAGGTGAAGGAGTAAGGGCTAAAAGAGGTAATATCACAAAGGCCAAAGTCAGTAATTGCATCTGATGTTGACAGTTCACGATGAAATTTCCCCAACCCCCTCCTCCCATCAGAATTTACAATGCTTTTATTTGTTTTTGTTTTAAAGCAGAATTGACCAAGGTTTCACTGAAAGATACTTTTAAGTAAGCGTAACAACCCAGTTTTAATTTCAGAATTTTATGTACACATGTATGTCTGATTGTGGTAGACCTGTTTTCTTGTGTGTGCATATCATATGTTTGTGGGGTGCAGGTTAGGGCGTGCATGTTTTGTAAAAGGGTGTGTGTGTGTGTGTGTGTGTGTGTGTGTGTATGCGGGGGGCACTTGTTTGTAATGCAGTTGGAGGATAGGTGTGAGGATGTGTGTGTGGGTGGGTTTGTTCATGAAATGAGATGGGGTGAACCCCTCCCATACTTTCTTTTGCACTGACTAATGAAACTTGAAATTGCGTGTACTTTTCATAGGTGATGTTTAAGTATAATATTGTCTGCTGTGTGTGTGTGGGGGGGGGAGGGGAAGAGGGGGGGGGGGTGACAGTGTGTGTGCATGTGTGGGTATGTGGGTTCATGAAATGAGATGGGTGAACCACTCCTATAATCTCTTTTGCACCAAAAAATAAAAACTCTTGAAATTGCACTTTTCATAAGTGATATTTTATCTGCATGTGTGTGGGTGAGTGTGTGTGTGAGTGTGTGTGAGTGTGTGGTTGGGTGTGCGTGCAAGTCACATGCTTGTATTTAAATTTGCATGAATCTTTTAAAACAAGGAAATGAATACAACATTGGGTTGCACAGCACCCCTCCACCCTTCCATCAACATCAAACTAACATAATTTGCCTGATTCATAAGGGTAAAAGGCCAAAACAGCCTAATCGCGCGCATTGGGGGGGGGGGGGGAGGGGTATTTCAAGTGGCCATATCTAGAATAAACATGTGAATTAGACTCTAATATTTCATGTACACATTGCACTTGTGTCCAAGTACCTATAAGCATAAAAAACTCAAAATCCAAAATTTCACCTATAATACCCATTTTCCCAGGATGGCTCACATATATCTTTAAACTGGAAATTGTCAGTGGTCACTTAAGGTGAACATAGAGGTTCATGAACCAGGAATTATTGATCAGCTCATACCTCTGAGCTAGAATTATCATAATTTATGATATTTATTAAGTAATATAACAAGCAATTTAGATGAGAATATATTCCACGGGTAAATTACACTACTCAACCTAAGATTTTTTCCTCTAAAATAAGGATATTTACAAATCATAACACATTCATACTCATATAAGTACAACAGCACAATGTTATAAAACAATTATTATCTACTTCAAGAATTAAACTGGATAAAGAATATGATAATTTACCTGTAAAACAGGAGGCAAGGAAAAGATCGATGTTTAGTGCTGAAACTCGTGAGAGGAACTGCGAGGGGTCGAGTAGGTTTCACGAGTTCATTGTATTTTCCATAATTTCTAAAGGGAAGAGGGTAACCGGATTTGAGTAATGTGTAAAGTTAACATAGAAATTTTGTGGTGTCACGTGTTAAAAGTATTTTGCGTAAATAGTGTCGTGTGAAATACAACATTTCACATGGAAAACTGGGTAGGGTATGTGATTAGTCTTTAAACTAGTCACCTAGTTACAAGAGAATGTTGAAAAGTAGGCTACAATGTAATGAAAAGGTTAGCTCAAGACCAGAGTGCTTACATTTGTTGTACAAATTTGTGTGTGACAGCATCAACAAAACATTTCCTCCGAAATACATCTATCACTTTTGATGATAATATGCCACTAATGCAGCCTCGTAATCTAATGTGCTAGAAATGGGAACATTGTCATTCATTCGAATAGACTCCTCCATTTCTATTTTGTCAGTAGAATTTGGAAAACTGTGCATATTAGCACATTTAATAACTACAGAACTGTCCAAAGCCATTCTGCTATGCATTGTGGCTTCATACAATTCTAAAGTTTATGACATGTTTTAATTTCATCCAGTACACTCATAGCTGTGTGTTATTTGTACACTATGTTATTTTTAAGGATCACCTATACACCAATGAATGGGGTTAGTCAAATGGAGTTGGTTGGTAGAACAGACACAAGTTTCACACTCGAGGGAATCCTTCCAAACACCAATTATCTTGTGGAAGTGGCATCTGTCTCCGGCCTTGATAACACAACAGAAGAGAGTACACCGGTCACACAATCAGTAGTAATCCGTAAGTACTTTTTACCCATTCCATCTAGGAACCAGGTGGCTCAAGGATTAATTAAGCCTCTGGGAATGAGATAATAAAGTATTTGACACTTGATTGACCCAAATTTACAAACTTTTTGAAAATAAAATTGGTTAATTCCAAAAGGTTTAGCCTTACGAGAACCTTTTTAACAGTACTTTGCAACGACTCAATATTTCAATCTGAGATTCCATGAGTTTTTTCTTTGATCCTTGTTGCACGTTTTGAGAGCAAATTCGTGACACCAAGGCATGTGGATCCGAAGTTACGCATAAATTTATACATACACGTCGGACCCAAAATTGCTGAAAAACGTCATTTCATGTACAGTTTCAATACAAATTATTTTCAGTCAAAATTTATAAATGTATGATTATTTTTGCTTTTACTGATTAAAATCAATTAATTTCATGCTGTTTATGATTGTAGTAGTCTCGCCAACAAATTTCATAAAAAAAAAATAAAAAACAAAAAGTAAAAAAAAAACATAGAAATACATAAGAAGTTTGGAAAACAATAAAATACATTAAAAAAATTTGACAGTCCATTTTTTTTCTTAGAGGAATTGATGAAGATATTTTAAAAGACATTTGTACCAAAAATCATCATTGCTAAGCTTTATTCTGTGAAAAGTAACCGAAGCTATGATTTAGCATAAATCAATTCATATGAAATAAAATGAAAAGTTTAGTGAAATTTAGCCATTACATCATTCTCTACCCTCATGCCAATTTTCGTGGGAATTGGGCAATCCACGGCCAAGATTTTAGGGGTGCCATAATGGCCTTGAAAAGAATGCTTGGGGCTATCAATTGCAACTTCACTTTTATGTCATATTGCTCTACTGTCTGTTTAGTCTTGTAATTCACTATTTACATGTAGATTTGGCTAAAGCAGGGGTAATAATATCCAGATATCCTTTGGAAGCACACAGAGACGTTATATAATGTAATATGTGCTAGCCTATACAAGAAGGGAATATTATTATTATTATTAGTAGTAGTAGTAGTAGTAGTAGTAGTAGTATTTTCTTATATTTTTCTCCTTTTTTTTGCTCATCAGCCCATGGGGGGGGGGGGTAAGATAGACACCTCAAAATGTTGATGACCTTCTTTTTCAGAAATAATTGATCCTTACCCCCCCCCCCCCCCACCCTTAAAAAATACTGGATCCACTGCTGTTATTATTACTACTTGTATTATTATTTGGTGGTCTGTCACTTTGACAGACCACCTCTTTATTCCATCAGAATTTTCTTTATTCATTCTTCCCCATTTTATATGACCATGATAACTCAAAATCTGTTCAGTCAAATTTTGTCAAATTTTCGTCAGTAATCGGGCCTTTCAAGGACACGTACTCCTAAGGTTTTCAGGGTCATCAGATTATCATGACGTAATCTAGGCGCCATTTTGTGAAAATCTTGTATTGATAATATCTTTATAACGGAAAGTCATTTCTCATATTTGGCATGATTCAAGTTCACATCAGTCCAAAGAATTTCAACTTCTTAGATGGGGTTTTAAAATGCATTTTATAACACAAAAGCAAATGAGTGGGCAACATTTTAAGCGCAGGTTTTGTTGCGTCATTGCGTGCTGATATATTGACCGGTTGGTCCATATTCCCAATGAAAATGACCACCAGTGAAAATATAATGATTTGGATCCTCACAATCAATATCACGTGATGCGCTTTGGACCAATCACACCCTACCATCTGTATGAGCTATCTAATGTATGTATTTATTCATTTGTTCATTTTTATATATATTCAATTTTAATAACGTTTGTTCATTTATCTACTTATTCATGTATTTACCTATAAACTTTTTTAAATTTTCAGGCAAACAGATTAAACGCATAACCAATATTATCATCATTATTATCATTATGATTATTATGATTATTATGATTATTATTATTCTCTTTTGCAGCCGTGTCATGCTTGATACCCGAGTTCCCTCCCAACATCTCAACTCCAGATCAAGGCTGTGTGAGTGGCAGTGATATCAGCTATGAAACAACTTGTCTTTATCAATGTCATGTTGGGTACAATCTTGTGGGAGATTCGCAGGTGACTTGCTTGGTGAATGGTAGTCTATCGACTCCTCTTCCATCGTGTGAAGGTGAGATTAATATTTTGTTTATCTAATTGATTATATGTATTTATTCATTTATTTATTTATCTTTTTCATCTGTTTGTTATTCATTTGTTTTCATTAATCTTCATTTAGCTATTTAGTTATAAATTTATTTACTTATTTATTTCAGACAAACACATAAAACATAATATGACTAGCATTATTATCATTAATATTGTTATCATTATTATCATCATCATTATCAGTGGTTATTATTCATGTTCATATTTCCGAATTTCCATAATTAACACAAGTTTCCTATACGAGGGGTTCATGACTGATACCGAAAATGAAAGAAGATTCATAATTCTGAATATATTTTGATCTATTACTCTTAAGATTCGTTATTCCAAAGGTTTGTTATATCATGTATATAGTCCAAAAATGAAATAGGGGTCAGGAGTCGGAATTAAGATCCTTTGGAAGAACCACCCTTGGGAATCAACAAATTTTCGGAGAACTGCTTGTAACCGATTTTATTTTATTCATTTATTTTCCTCATAATAACCATGACCATATTTTCTCCCTATGTATTGTTAGTAGCCACATTCTTTCATTTACAAACTTCTGACATTAATGATTTACTCATTCACTGTAGTTACTTTCTCTGTTTTTTCCCCAGCCTTTAACTCCCCCTTATTCAAAATAGCATAACTTTTTAAAGAAGAAGTTTTGAGCAAAATAATCTGGCAGGAGTGTTTCTACACTTATTGGCTAACTTCTCTTTGAAAATGAGAATGATCTGTCAAGTCATGCATGAGTGAGCACACATGTTAGGAGCCACATTCTTTCATTTACAAACTTTTGACAGTAATGATTTACTCATTCACTGTTTCTTTATCTGTTTTTTCCCCAGCCTTTAATACCTACATTGTGATCGCAACGTTTTTAAATCAGACCTTCACAAGCAGCCTTTCAGATAGAACATCTTCATATTTTAGTCAAGTCGCAGAGGAATTGATAAACTACGTAAGCATTATGAGAATCTCTTGTTTGAAATATACCCCACCACTATTACACAGGAACCTATGTATTTCAGGTGGGGTATACCAACCCCGAAGTAAAAAAACCTTGTTTGAAGTCTTACCAGTGCCTAACATCTTCGCACAATAAGTGGTGGTTTGGGATTACACCTGCACTCCTCATCATCTTACGTAATAGTGCAAACAGACTCTTACCACGGCACTGCCTGAAAGTAAATGAGAAATATGAAATATATCTTTCACTTGTTTTAAGATACTGCCATGTCCAAAAGTCACTCATGATTTAGATGGAAACTAAAAATAAAATTCGAATGAAGCAAAGTGATCCAGAATTGGCGTTTATAACAACAATTTTAACTCCATAAGCTAGCCTGTCGCGCTGCAATCGTAGCTCTGGGCATCATAAAAAGTAAGTTCAGGTCGCTTCTCTGGCAGGGGGATTAAGCTGCTCAGCACTTTTGTTTATTTAGGCTTACTGCAATCTCAGGTGTCTAGAAGTTGTGAAAGTCAAATCGGGGTTTCATTTTTAAATGATGGGTTTTCGTCCTGATCCAAAGAATTTCCATCTGCACTGAGCTGAAAACTTTTTCACTTTGTTAAAATCTTTGCAATGACATTTATCATGTTTACTGCAAGATTTTATATGAAGTTGTCTCTCTCTTTCCCAAACAATTTGTAAGTTTGCAGTTGGTGTGACCTTTGAAATATATAATGACCGTAACGACCGTAACTGTTGCTGAAGCCAGTTTAATGGTTTCAAAAGCACTGGATGCGATGCAAATACAGAGACAACATGAAATGTAAATTCTGTAAAATTAGAATATTATGTTTGCTCACTGTTTTCCTATCATGTGATGTCAAATACATTCCCAAGTGGCTGTTTTGTTTTCATTTGTGTTTTTGTCTTTGTTGTTGTTTTTTATATAGAGAGGGCCTGATATCTGTATTCTAAACAAGACAAAAAAAGTAACTCCCCTAATTCAAATTAACATAACTTTTTAAGGAAAGATTTTGAGCAAAATAATTTGGCAGGAGTATTCCTACACTTATTGACTGACTTCTGTACAAAAATGAGTTTGATCCGTTTAGTCATGAGGCAAAAATGTCACTTTTCAAAAGTCACAAGAGTGACTTTTGAGGGGTCTGTGAAACAAAACTTTGTCAAATTTGGTTTCATCCATTGTTTGACCCCATCATGCCTATCCCTGACACTTTTCATGTTTATCATAGTTGGGTGAACACAATTTTTTTGAAGAAAGTGATGTTCAGCCCTCCTAAATCTACAAAACCCATTCAGTTTATGGAAAGAATTGGCATCAACCAACATGAGCCAGCACACTGTGTGAAAATACCTGGTAGTCGTTTTCCGACATCAAACAGTAAATTTTTTAACATTTCTTGGTTAATAATGTTCTCACTCAACCATGACACAATCATGGTGAACATCAATAGCACTTAAATAAACACCAGAAAAGGCTTGTTTCACAGACCCCCCCAAATAACTCTTGTGACTTCTGAAAAGTGACATTTTTGCCTTTAATGTCTGCTCACTCATGCATGACTTGACAGATCAATCTCATTTTCAAAGAGAAGTTAGCCAATAAGTGTAGAAACACTGCTGCCAGATTATTTTGCTCAAAACTTCTTCTTTAAAAGTTATGCTATTTTGAATTAGGGGAGTTACTTTTTTGGTTGTGTTTATGTTGGTTTCAGATCCAAACACCCCTGCAGAACAGCTTTGAAGAGACTTTGTCGGTGACAGTCAATAGCTTCGCATCAGGGAGCATTATTGCTGAGTTCTCTGTTTACATACACGTAGGCAATAGAATTCCAGTTCAACAAGATCTAGAACACCTGTCCACTATCCAAGCTACCATGATTAATGTAGCCAAATCAGATCCTAGCTATATGGACCCAGCCTCCATACGAACATTCAGTACAGGTGAATGCTGATCTTTATTACATATTTTACAAATAATACAATCCTAAAGACTATCGAAAAGTCAAGAAAAAGACAGAGTCACAATTTCTATGTTGGACGTGTATATTCTGTTGAAAGTAAACTCCAGAGAGTAGTATATTTGACAGAGAATATTTTTAATAGAGTAGTTCAGAAATTCACAGCCCCCAAATTTCTTCTTCTTCTTCTCCTCCTTCTTGTTCTTCTTCACACGATTGCTTACAGCATCTTGTCCCGCGGGAACCGTCATGACAGAATACGGCTCGGTAGCAATGTTTGAAAATGGCGCCAACAATAGTCGAGCTAACTCCACGAACACCACCTGTCCCATCTACACAGAGAGAGGTGAGACAAGATCTTCATTCAAAAACAATTGGAGTGATATGAATTTGGTAGGCACTACAGGTGTTACATGTAGGTCATACCAGTTCTATTGTTTTTCAGCTGACTTTTGTATTGTTAAGTTAAAGACCATTAGGGCACTATGTGCATGTCTTCTTCTTTCAGGTGCATACCTATTAAGTATTGCATTCTAAAATATGTCTTGGAAGATAGGGATAGAGGCTGAGAGTTGGGTGTGTACAGCTGGAAGGATAATTGTAAGGGTTGGTGGACTAATACAGAAGAGAGAAAGAACTGTGGTTTAGTTTTTATTGACCGAAAAATAAGATTTGAGAAAATTTGAATTTGATGTGGATGTTCTGCTGCATGGTTTGGCAACAAACTGATTAATTTGATTGTTTCATTTGCATCATTCTTCTGGAAAACAATTCTGTTCCTGATCAATAAACATTCAGTCAGTTGGCAAGGTGCAAAAAAAAGAACTAGTCTTGCGTCCTGCTTCCACATCTTGTTATAAATAGCGTAGATGGCAGGATTAGTTCACTTTGAACGTCCTTCCACGTCTCATTATAAAATAATGATAAGGCTTCATGATGGTCCACCTCATTCATTTGTAGAATGTGTTGTCATCAAAGTTTATAAGTCCACATATTTCTAACCACAAGGTACGGGGTTCAACATGTTTGAATCCATGTCATGGGACAAACGTCCTTTGGCGAGACATTAATCTACCTTTTCCTCACTCGACCCAGGTGTAGTAAGTAGGTACCATTTAGGATTCATTCTTTGACTGCACTGAGCACTTATAGTTGCCGGGGCTAAAGCCACGGTTTCAATATCCAAAGTCCAAAGGACATGTTGGAAGTGCATACATGTAATTACGCTATACAAGAATGGAACATGGTTTTATCCTCATATCCCTACTCCTCCGAGTATACCAAAGTATACCAACATATCTTGCCATTTCTATCATGAAAGGAAAGTGAACCTGCATCTTTTTGTATCAGTTGCATCTTGCACTTTCTAAAAAATTAAAAAGATGTCCTCTTTTTCTACTACACGTTATGGAAAAATTGTTGAATATTTTCATGATTCTTTATCTGCTATTTTTTTTCAGAATTATGACTATTTTTAAGTCCCATTTTTTGCTAGTAAAGATTTCAAAGAATTTTATACAGTATTTGTTTGCTTGTTTGTAGTTTGTAGATGTCTGCCTCTGTGCTGGGATTTTAGAGAAGGTTTTCTCATTTCCTACTCTGTGCTCTCCATACCTAGTCCAGTGCCTTACTAATCTTACGACTAGATATCAGTGAATAATTCTTAATATTTTGAAATTCAAGGTTAAGTCATATTTTCCACATTCAGGCTTTTAAAAAGTTCAAAGGCAGCAAAAACATTCAAGCAACAATACAGTACAGCAAATCAGAAAAAAGGTAACAAAGAAATGAATGTGTAGAAGGGAACCACATAAGCCATTGGCATGACTGGCATTTCAAAGTTCCAATAGGTATTTGAATGAAATAGGCAAAATTTATACGTTCAATCTCTTGCATGAATGACCACAACTCTTAGCATAATATTATAGTTGACAAAAACAAACACCTCTCAAAATACTCCCCCCCCCCAAAGAAAAATACCCACCCAAAACCCTGTATGTAAAGACCGCCCAAGGGAGACAAGAAGGAAAATGGTCTGTATGAGATGGTAAATGAGGTTTATGGTTCACCTTGTGGTAGGTCCTGGGAGTTGGAGAGAATAGAGAAAGTTGAGGGGGAGGAGAAATGGAGAGGTGAGGCCTAGTGAGAGAGAGTAGAGAGTATCTTTCTTGAGATCGGGTGAAGTCCAAAAAAGTACTAAAAACAAGTTGAGAAGGCGACGAGGAGAGAAAGCTCTAACCAGATGAAAAGGCAATGAGGACTTTATGGGCAGGTTTCTTTGATAAATGTTTCAGTTAAAAGGGTTCAATGAGAAACACTGTTCAAGGGAAATGGAAACTGAGGTCTTAATAAACAGGTGGTCTTTCTATACAGATAAAAAATTGTGATTAAACGCAACACAAGGTTTGACTGTATACATTCTCACTAAGAAAAAAAAAAGGTTCAGTTTTGCACCCTAAAATGCAATCACTGGCAGCATCTTTTGGGGTGGAATCTTGCACCCTACATGAAAAGGGTGCAGAGATGCACCCTTTTGTACAGTTTGCACTCGGAAATGCCCATCTGCACCCTTAAAGCTGCAGCTTATGGGTGCAAACATTTTTGCATTCAAAAGGGTGCAAATTTGCACCTTCTCTAAAGGGTACAACTCTGCACCCTTGAGGGTGCAAAATTTAACTCACTGCACCCTTCAAGGTGCAAAATGCTTCTTAGGTTGCAAAGTACGTTGTACCTATAAAGGAGCTCCCTGTGTTGCATTTGAAGGGTGCAAAACTGAACCTTTTTTTCTTAGTGTGTGGTACAGTATATCATGAATACATTCATTTGCAGGAGGTCATCCTATAGAAGCCCTCTGTGAAGGAGATTACTCGAGTCCATGTATCTGGGTTATACCAGAGATGAACTGTGGAAGAATTTTGACTGCCGAGGAGATTCTTGACAGCTTAAAAAACGTCAGTATATTCTTGGGGGGGGGGGGGGAGCTGGGACTGAAACTCTATTGAGTGGGCCACTTCACCTAAATTATGAAATCCAGCGGTTGACAGTTATGTATTAAAAGCTGTTTGCAATAACTTTATAACCCATTATGCCCTTCTGTACAGCTATTGGGCAGTCCTCACTTACTATTTCAATCCCTACTGCAACAGAGGTTCATTTCCAAAAAAATGATAATACTGCAATAGTAATCAAGCCATTTTAAGTAACCCTCAAGTACTAAGATATCATTTGGCTATCTTGATTTTCTAGACCCCCTCCCTTAAACTTTAGCCTTTCCTCTCCTCATACCTATGTTGATGATTATAAAAACTCTCTCAAACCCTTATTTTGCAGGTGGAAGTGACAGAGGAAAACACAGCCATTGTTGCCGAGGGGATAGCTGCTATCACAGCCATGGGTCAGGAAATCTCCCAAGACGATCTCAGTGTAGCTGTAGACCTTCTTGAGCTGATCATTCAAATAAATTCTACAGATATACAGGTAGGCATTATCCATCTTTACCAGAGAATGCTATCATTGAATGGTTATGTTCTAAAATGTTCTAAAATGATTGTACCCATAGCAGTTTGGATCAGGCATTGCTCAACTGAGAAGTTACGCTTAATAAAATCTCATCTTTTGTCTTTTGGATTTTTTTTTTATAATGCCTTACATATCACCGATCATCATGCTTTGTAATATTGTTCAACATAACTCTCACATGATTTGTGAAATAGTGCTGGTAAACTTCTTTAAATTGCTGTTTTATCGGAAACCCCACCCGTCCGGACACTCAACTTCTGCGTAGATAGATACTTTTATTTCTTTAATTCTTTAATGTTTTTTAAAAGAAATAAAGGTGCTTTGCTGTCTGTTCTGTCAAACAGAAGTAGATATTCACTCTCTGTTGCCTACTGGAACGGGAAGGGGGTATGGAGGAAATGGGGAAAACATCTTCAATATTGTCAGTATCACAAAATATGACACTTGGAACCCCATTTCTCTTCATTTTTTCTTTAATTTCTGAAACTTCAGATGACTAGGTTTATAGTGAAAATCGCTGACAACATTGCAGCCCTATCTGATGAACAGCTAGAGGATGCAGAAGAGAAGGACAGCGCACTTAGTCGTGTGATCCTAGCTCTCGAGTCCCACCTGGCTGTAGTAGGAGTGGAAAACGGAAGTAGTACTCGCTTTGTAGAGACGAATATCGCTGCTGAGGTAGGATTAGAAGAGAGTAGCAAAGTGATTTGTGGTGGTCAGAGACTTTTATTACACAGTTTGGCCAACTCGGCTTTAGCAGAGCACAACATGGTGCATATTGTATTGCTAAGCAGGCACAATACAAAAGAAGTTGTGCCATGTTGTACCCTACTGGAGCCGAGTTGGCAAAACTCTGCAATAAAAGGCTCAGGGTGATGGTAGTTGAGCGCGACCTTGTGTTGACATACATGGATACTACATGTACATAAACTGATACCCACTGATCAAGTTTCCACATAGCTTATAACCACTTTCAATTTTTTTTTTTTTTTTTTTTTTTTTTTTGCTTTGAATAAAAAAGATGCATATAATGATCATCACCTTTGCTCATGGGTGATTGGAATCCCCTTTGTTTAGTGGACAGTCGCATTGTCTTTTCAAATTAGATGACATTCCTCTTCCTTATAAAAAAAGAAATAAAGAAAAGTGCCAAAACTACTGTAATTTAAGACATTTTCATTTTCATGACCACTGACAGGTCGTTCATCCAATTTCCTATTGAAACATATTTTTATTTTATTTCATTTCATTTATTTATTTTCATTTCCAGACATAAAACAAAGTGAGCAATGTAACAACTTGACATGAATGGAACATAGATTATTACAGTTTTCAGAAATAAACTTTCAATTGTTAGATCATCCATTTTTTTTCCCAAACTGCCAGCACATTAACAATCTGAAACAAACACACAAAAAATGTTTGGACATGCATTTTGTAATAATGACAAAGTTGTAACTCAAAACCCGAACTTACTTGATAAATCCCACTACGTTTGGATGGGATATACCCATCATCGTCAGATGGTAGAACGAGACTGTGCTGAGGTTTGATCCATTCTGCGCAGCCCTTGACTGGTGTGATGAAGAAACCCCGTTGACTCGAAGAAGAATAACTCTTGACAACTTTCATGTACAGTATGTACAACTTGCTTTATTAGGTTCCTCTCACAAACATACAATAAGAGAGTGATACGACACTCAATGAGTTAGGATATTGTTCTGTCGAATATCTGCAGCTAACTAACTGCTCTTCTTTCCCTTCTCCATATATACTAAAATTTCCCTGAAGTCCAGCACCCTCTATGCAAACGATCCTGTGCCACTCCTGGCAACAATATAATATACACGAGATATTTGAATTCGTCACTGGGGACGAATTAGGTGGTCTGTCAATATGTTCTAGTAAGAGAATGTCTTTACGGAGGACACAGACACATTTACAAAAAAAAAAAAAAAAAAACTACACCAATTATAGGTGGGACTACCCTGTAAAAACCTGTTTATATTTTTTTCTAAAGCTATTATCGACCCGAAGACGTCATTTGACGCCCTTGCGCCTGTGTAACTTTTTGTGCACAATTCTTTGCTCTATCAGATGAGGCCATTTTCAGCTCTGTAGCCCCTTCCAAACTGGAGATTGAGTGAAATTTAGGTATAAACCGGAGCTATGGACTTAAAAAAAAAAAAAAAAAAATGGAAGAATGCCTGGGATCTGCTCTTGCTTGCCTTGCCTTGGCTGTGCAGGATGTGATGTCTCGGCTAGAACATATAAAAATCCTGGCGAAAATTGACCAACCACAAGCGAGATAGCTCATAGAGATAACACGTAGATTCAAAACGGAATTCTAATTTCAGGTTTTCCAGTGAAAATTTCGACATGTCTTCGAATTTGCTTAAAAAAGATATGAACGCATAAGATAGGTAATTTTATCAGCTGCAACATACTTAAAGATGGGCGAAAATCAAGCAGAAATAAGGGAGATGTTGATCAAAGAAGACGAGAATGTAGAATCGAGAATTACGTAAAGGTCATGTCCCATAGAGAATACACGTAAAATGAGAAAAATTGACATTGTACCTTTAATCGTGAATTTAGACCATTATAACGTCATCAAAATGAGTGACACTGATAAAATATTTGTAGAGAATTGTCTCAGCTACAACATATCGAAATCTCAGCGAGAATCGATGAATAATAAGCGAGATAGTCTCGGTTAAAGGAAAAAATATAACGTCAAAAATTAAAAATCAAAATTTTGAGTTCACATAAGAATAGGATGACGTCATAGCATCGACAAAAATTTGTCATGGATTCACATCTACAACTCATAAGCTTTCAGAATATGTAAAAAAAATGGGGGGTCTCCACGCATTATAAGGAGCTATGACGGATTTTAAAGGGGCACGTTTTTGCGTGTTTTTACATTATTTGCACAATAGGCGCCCGCACGAATTTTGAACTTTGACGCGCGCGTGCGACCTTATGGTTAGTCAAAATCAGTTCTAAATTGATGGAAATTGTTAAGAAAAGTATCAGGAATGCAAATCAAGTGAAAAAACGGCGTTTTAACGTTATTTGGGATGTGCACGCGCATATGACGCGCATCTGGACGCGGACGCGCGCAAATTTTTGAACTGCTTAAAATGGCCTGAAACGTGTGCAAAATGAATTTGAAGCGATTTTGAGCATTTTTAATTTTTGCGCGCGCGCTGACGCAGGGACGTACGCGTACACGCGCGTCTAACTATCTGAAATTTATTGAATTAGAATTAACTTTTATCGTACCAAACATGAATGAGAAATGACCATCCGTTATGAAAATATGACCCTAAGGTGATTTTCACAAAATGGCGCCTGGATGACGTCACGATGACCCAATGAACATGAAAATAATTGGAACGGCAAGATCTTATGACGATTGATTACTGACCAAAATTTCATGCAATTTGAAGCAGCCGATTCTGAGATTTCGAGTGCACAAAAAAGTGTCTAGAATAAAGAAAAATAAATAAAGAAAGAAAATTCTGACGAAATTAAGAGGTGATCTGTCAAAGATGACAGACCACCTAAATATAAAGTAACGAAGTAATGTCCCTCACCTTGGAAACCAAAACTGACCAATGAAATATTATTCATGATTGAAAATGCTGACATCCTGAAACAAAAGACTTTCTTCCTAAATTATGCTGATCAGTCACCAACATTAAATAAAGGTTATAATAGTAGCATATGCTGGACAGGAAAAGAGCTGACCAGGGAATAACATCGTAACAAGATACCAACATCATATCAGGGATTAATAAAAGGGACATGTGCTGGACATCCGTACTGCCCTCTTGACTACCCAAATCACATCCTAAAGTTAAATCCCATATAACTGTACCCCAATGTACAGCTGCATAGCATGCACTGTCACATACTGCCCCCCACTTAAGATCATAAGGAGGGGTTGGTTTGAAAAGGAACGTCCTTCCTTTCAATAAATTACTTCTCATCGATCCACCAATATAGAATGGGATTCGGGTATAAATTATTAAAATGAATTGAAGAAAAATCACACATCCTACATTGTAGTGAATACAATTCAACGATTAATTATAAATTCCATACAATACCTACCACCAGTCATTAGTGAACACAGAAATAATATTATGATGTCTTCGCTGGAGGACTTTGCAGGTATGCATAGCTTTATTATTAAAAAAACACTGAAACAATTAACAGGTATACCAATTTAAACAATAGTCCAATAATAGTCTAGGCAGTCTTCTTCTCCATTATAATTCAAAGATGGCTGCTTTTCTGTCCATATAGTGTCACTGTTTCTCCTGCACTCGTCTCTGGAACCAACATGCGTCCTCATGTGTTAAGAAGCATTAACTGAAATCGATTAAAAGTTCATTACTGATTTAGAGTTCATTACTGGGGCTTTGTAGAAATGTGAGCTCTCTTTCTTCTATGATCAGACAAGGTAGAGGATATCCTATGGTATATGTACCTAATTTGGAGTATCATTATTATCATTATTTTTTTAAATACCATGCAATAACTGATTTGTGATATAAAACTTCCATAAGGTCTGGACGCACAAAATCATTTCTCTGTTTGTGTATCTCTGTGTATGCACCTGATAGACAATCACTATTAACATATTAGTTATTAGCTTTAAAAAAAAGTCTGGACTTACTCTACCAGCACAACTATGTCCTTATTAGCTAAATAGGACCTACTTTTAATATACCTTTTTCATATTCACATGCGGGACAGCCCATCTGCATTGCCATTTTTGGCTCCACTCCTGTGCTCAAGTCTCATGGGATATGCTTGCAAGGCAAGACACCATCTCATAAGTCTTGCGTTATGATTTTTCATTTCATGCAGCCACTTTAGGGGGTTATAATCTGTCTGTACAAGAAACTGTCTTCCAAACAAATATGGTTGAAATTTCTGAATGCTCCATACAATGGCCATGCATTCCTTCTCGATGGTTGCGCATTTCTGCTCTCTTGGGAGCAATTTTCTACTGATGTATGCTATTGGGTGATCATCGCCCTCATCATCTTTTTGGCTTAGGACTGCTCCTATTCCCTTATCTGAAGCATCTACCTGGACTATAAATTCTTTCGAGAAGTCCGGATTCTTGAGCACAGGGGCACTTGACAGGGCTGTTTGGAGCGCATGAAATGCCTTAGTACATGGCTCACTCCACTTAACAAGACGTGGTTCATCCTTTCTAGTGAGATTTGATAGTGGGGCTGCCACCTTGCTGTAATTAGGGATGAACTTACGGTAATACCCAGTTAACCCTAGGAACGCTCTTACATCGGTCTTAGTGACTGGTTGAGGGTAGTTGATTACTGCTTCTACCTTAGCTGGTTCTGGCTTGACAGAGCCCCCTCCCAACACAAAGCCCAAGTACAGGACCTCTTTCCTAGCAAATTTACATTTGCTCGGTTTAGCTGTCAACCCAGCGCGTCTCAGCCTATTTAGAACTTGTCTTACATGGACAAGGTGATCCTCCAAGCTTTCACTGTAGATGATAATGTCATCTATATACGCAGTTGCAAAATCAGCCCCACGCAGCACTTGATCTATAAGTCTTTGAAATGTGGCGGGCGCACCTTGCATACCAAATGGCATCACATTAAACTGAAACAGGCCAAAAGAAGTTATGAATGCTGACTTCTTTTTTGCATCCTCGGTCAGTGGAACCTGCCAGTATTCCTCTGTTAGGTCAATTGTTGTCATGAATTTTGCCTTCCCTAGTTCATCTATGATTTCTTCAGTGTTTGGCATGGGGTATGCGTCAAATTCAGTAACTTGATTGAGTTTCCTATAATCCACACATAGTCTCAATGCCCCATCCTTTTTCTTCACTATAACCAATGGGCTAGCATAGGCAGAGTCAGAAGGGGATATAATCCCCGCCTCAAGCATCTCATCAAGCTCTCTCTTGACGGTGTCCTTAACTGTATGAGGTAGTCTGTATGGTCTCTGTCTTAAGGGCCGTTCTTCATTCGTCTTCAGGTCATGATGTACTACATCAGTCCGTCCTAGCTTGTCACTTAAAATGTCCTTAAATTTTCCTAGTAAGTCACTGAGTTGGCTGGTCTGTTCTGAACTTAGGGAGTCTGGTAGTTCTATCTTACCTGGCATAGTGTCTTTTTGGATTGGCTCAATAAAGGCCTCATTCTCTTCCTCATTCTCTTCCTCCACAACTTCTACAAACAACACTGATTCCTCTCTCTCTCTCCACTTTCGAATCATGTTTACATGAAACACTTGGTGCTTCTTTCGTCTATCTCTCATTTCGATAGCATAGTTTACTTCGCTCAGTTTCTGTACCACTGGGTATGGGCCTTGCCATTTTGCTAGTAATTTGTTACTAGAAGAAGGGAGCAGGACGAGGACTTTCTGTCCTATTCCTAGATCTTGAGCCCTAGATTTTCTATCATACCATACTTTCTGTCTCTTCTGTGCTTCGGCTAAGTTTGTCTGTGCTGCTGTTGTCATTGAAGCTAGCCTCTCCCTACTATCTAAAACGTATGATACTATACCCTCTTCTGCAGGGATCTCACCTGTCCAGGTTTCCCTAATGACATCTAAAGGGCCCCTAACTCTATGCCCATATAGCAATTCAAAGGGGGAAAACCCTGCCGATTCTTGGGGGACTTCCCTATATGCAAACAGCACATATGGGATGAGGTCATCCCAGGTCACATTCCCTTCCATGCAATAGGGCTTTAGCATGCCCTTGAGAGTGCCATTAAATCTCTCTACTAGGCCATTGGCCTGGGGATGATAAGGGCTACATGTAGTTCTGATTTGCCTAATCCCAAGACTTTCACACAGATGTTTGATGAGCATAGACATGAAATTTGTACCTTGGTCAGTTAGTATCTCATCTGGGATCCCCACTCTACTGAATATCTTGATGAGCTCATCAACTATTCTTGATGCTTTAATTGAGGGCAAAGGTACAGCTTCTGGGTACCTAGTGGCATAGTCACACAGCACAAGGATATATTTATTCCCAATTTTGGTACGTGGTAAGGGTCCAACTATGTCCATGGCAACTTTTCTGAAAGGCGGATGGATTACAGGTACTGATACTAGCTTAGCCTTACCATTCCCTCCCTGTCCTGCACACTTCTGACAGGGGCCACAAGTCTTACAAAATTCTGCTACATCCCTAAAAATACCTGGCCAGTAGAAATTTTGCATAAGGCGTTGTTGTGTCCTTCCTACGCCCAAGTGACCTGATGTTAAGTTGTCATGGGCAACCTGCAAGAGTTTCAATCTGTATTGCTTTGGAACTACAATTTGTTGGTGTCCCTCCCCCTTGGGTTGTGTTTTGGTGGGCCATTTCCTCATTAGGATCCCACTATCAACATAGAAATAGCACTTGCCTTGGTTCCCTTCATCTACTTCTATTTTCTCCCATATGGATTTCAGTGAGTCATCTCCCTGCTGGGCTGAGATTAACTTATCACTACCTATGTCTAAGCAGTTTATCTCTGGATTAGTTTTGGAAATGGTTATCACTTCTGTAGCATCACTTCCACCTTCTTTCACTATGGCCCCATCCCCCTTATCAGTTTCTCTCTCCTCACCAAATAAGTCATTAACTCGCACCTGTGAATCTTCTCGTTCCTTTCTTTCAGCCTCTTTTCTGTTCTCATTCTCTCTGGCTTGAGGTCTTGTTACTACAATAGCCGACTCTTCACCCCCTGTTAATGTGGGGACTTTAAACTCTGGGTCATCCTCACCCACAAGTTCATTTCCTAATATAAGATCCACTTCCATATCATCTACCAGTCCTACTTGAATCCACTTCTTAATACCATAAGGTTCACTCACCAGATGCACCCTTGCAACAGGCAATTCTCTGTTTGCAAACAGACCCTTCATCTTAATTGTCTCCCCTTGAATAACTAAGCTGGGATCAACTACATTGTTTCTCGCTAATGAATGGGTGCATCCTGAATCACGCAGCATCTTTATCTCCTTCCCCCCTAAAGAGGCATTGCTTGTATAGGCCTTGAGATATCTGCTAACTAGTTCTCCATCCTCTGTCTGTGATCGGCAGAAATATGCCGGTTCCTGCTTTTCTTGCTTTTTGTTTGGTTTCTGATTTTGCTTTGGAGCAGTGGGGCAGTTTAGCACAATATGTCCTAGCTTGTCACAATGATAACACTGTGGGGGTGGACGGGGATTGTTCCCTTCCCTTCTACCCTGTCCCGAATTCTTGTGTGCATCGCCCCTCCCCCTTCCTGCTCCCTGAGCCTCATGTGTTCCATGTTTTGGTGATCTATAGTCTTGTTTTTTATTGGCATACCCTGAGAACCTACTCGCTCCTTTCCTGCTCACTACGTACTGGTCGGCAAGTCTTGCCATTTTATCTAAGGAGTCTGGCTCATGGTCTCTCAACCACACCCTTAGATCAAAGGGGACTTGTTTGAGCATCTGTTCTTTTAGTATCTCCTCCTTTAATCTATGCACGTCATGTGCGGCATGTGCCCCTTCTAACCAACGTCCGAGTAAGTCATTTAATTTTACTGAAAATTCTGTATATGTTTTATCTTTGTCTACTTTCAGTTGCCTAAACTTCACTCGATATGCTTCTGCTGTCAAGTCATATCGCCTAAGTATTGCTGCCTTAACCGAGTCATAGTCATTACTCTCATCAAGGGAGAGCCTGGCGTATGCCTCCCTAGCCTTGCCATTTAGCAGTGGAGCTAACTGTAATGCCTCACTTACCCCTCTCCCGAGTTCACTGGTCCCGCACTGTCTAGATGCCGCTTTGCTTACCGCGACGTCTGCTCGGTCACTGCAACTTCTGTACCATCACAGCAACTATAGTTGACATTTGCTCCAGTCACCGCAACTCCTGTTCGGTCACCGCAACTTCTGTTCGGTCACAGCACTTCTGTTCGGTCACAGCACTTCTGTTCAGTCACAGCACTTCCGTTTGGTCATGCAACTTCTATGTGGTCACAGCAACTTCTGTTCAGTCACAGCAACTTCTGTGCAGTCGCAGCAACTTCTATTCAGTCACAGCAACTTCTGTTCAGTCACAGCAACGTCTGTTCAGTCGTATAAGCAACTTCAGCTCTTCAGCCACATCAGCTTCTGCCAGTTGCCGTAATTATCATTGACTTTTGTTTAGTCCCTGCACTAATAATTGACTTCTTCTAAGTCGTTGCAACTATCGATACTTCTGGTGTATTGCACTTTCTAGCTTTGTCTCAGTCAGTCCTTTCAATGCACTTGCAACGATTACCCCTTTTGCACGGTGAGCTACTCAGCGTCGACCAGATCAGGTATCTCTGGATCTGAGCACAGAAATAATGTCTCCGCTTTATTTAGGAATCGTTGCTACTTGGGAAAATGAATCCCACTACAGCTGCCACCAAAAGTGATGAAGAAACCCCGTTGACTCGAAGAAGAATAACTCTTGACAACTTTCATGTATAGTATGTACAACTTGCTTTATTAGGTTCCTCTCACAAACGTACAATAAGAGAGTGATACAACACTCAATGAGTTAGGATATTGTTCTGTCGAATATCTGCAGCTAATTAACTACTCTTCTTTCCCTTCTCCATATATACTAAAATTTCCCTGAAGTCCAGTGTTACAATATGTTTACGAGGCTTATGTATTATATTGTTTATGCCACAAGAGGGCGGAAAGAAAGTTGAAGATCGTTATTAAAGGGGACAGTTCGTTCCTATATAGTTCATGGCACAGCTAGTTCTTATCTGAATTATTGGAGTCAAAACACTGTTCTGCATACAGAGAGGCATGCATTTTCTGACATGGTGGCAGCGGTGGACCTAGCATCAGTCTCTGAACGACGGAAATATGGTACGTTTGTTAAAGTTAATATGACTGAGAGCGAATAATTTCATTATGTACCAGGGTTGCCCAGTGCCGTTTATGAACGTTTTGCATAACCCAGCCCCACACACACTGATTTTTGCTGTGCTTTGTGCCTACTCTCTCTCTCTCTCTGTGAGCAGTATATCGTAGCAGATATTTTGCAGTGATAGTCTTCTTGTTCTGCTTGTGGTGTACCTGTGTATGATGACTTCTGAAAAGTCTCTTGATTCTAGGCAGGGTTCTCTAACCCCTGATGGTGATGACACTGCAGCAGCTGCAGCTCCCCGTGATGTCCCACCTCTGCCTGCTGCTCACTCTACCCCATCCCCGGCTGATAGCAGTGGCCAAAATGTTCCCTTCATCAAGCCCACGGTTCACCCACCTGCTCATTTGAATACTTCAGCCGCGGATGTTGCCGAGGAGTGGAAGCTCTGGAAACAGATGTGGGAGAACTATTCTATCTTGACAAATCTTGCTTCGCAACCTGAGCAATACCAGACTGCCCTCCTCCTACACTCTCTTGGCCCTGAGGGTGTTCGCATATACAATGGTTTAAAGTTTGCTACTGAAGCTGAGGGCAAGATTTGCTCCTTGATCATAGAGAAGCTGAATTTACATTTTCTCGGAGTCACTCGAGAGTTCTTTGAGCGTTTCAAATTTAACAAACGCTCCCAGGAAGAAGGGGAATCTATTGAACAATACATCACAGTGCTACGAACCATGAGCAAGAGCTGTGGATTTTGCGCATGCATGAAAGACAAGCTCTTGATGGATCGCCTACTCCTGGGTGTGGCAGATGACCGGATGCGTGAACAGATGATGGCAGTCCCTGAACTGAATCTCTCCAAGGCCATTGACATCTGCAAGGCGATTGAGGCTACAACGGCACAGATGAAAGCACTCAAGCAAGATGAGATTGTGCACCAAGTGAGCAAGAAATTCTTTCCCACTAATGCTTGCTCATCACGCAAACCAAAGAAAGCAAAGCCCAAAGATCGAGTGAAAGTGCTGCCTCAAACTGGTCGCTGTAAATTCTGCTGCACCACCCACACTCTGCGCAAGGAATTGTGCCCCGCCTGGGGTCGCGTGTGTGATGCTTGCGGGAAGAAGAATCATTTCAAGTCCTCGACGATGTGCACTGTTCATGCCATAGCAGATGCCTCAGACGACTCCTCTGCTGAGAGCATTTCCACGGTTACTGAAGTGAATGCTGTTCAAGCTACAGATGGCCCAGTGTACTGTTACATGATTCTTAATGAACAGCCAGTGAAATTCCAAATCGACTGTGGTGCTACTGTAAATTTGCTGCCACAGAAGTATCTGAAGCCCACTGATGAAATCCGCCCTGAAAAGGTTCAGTTACAAATGTGGAACAAATCTCGCCAAGAGTCACAAGGAAGATGCAAGCTCAAAACCACTAATCCTGCCACTGGTGTGAAGTACAAGGTGGACTATGTCATAGTTGCAGAGGACTATACACCACTTCTCAGCAGAAAGGCCGCAGAAAAAATGAAGCTGCTCACAGTACACTATGCTGCCTTCGAATAGGTTCACTCAGCTATGCAGACAACTCCCATCACGGACTACCCATCGGTCTTCGCACCATCCAACCTTGGTCTTCTCCCTGGACCAGGAGTTCATCTGACTGTTAGTCCTGACGCCCAACCAGTTATTCGACCTGCTCGAACTGTTCCTGAATCACTCAAAGGTCCCGTGAAGGCTAAACTTGATGCTCTGAGGGCTCAGGGTGTCATAGAAGTAGTTGATGGGCCAACAGACTGGGTCAATCAGATGGCCATAGTGAAGAAGAAATCAGGAGGAGTGAGAATCTGCATAGACCCGAGACCTCTAAATAGTGCTCTGAAACGGGAGCATTACAGTCTCCCTGTACTGGATGACGTCCTTCCTTCTCTGACAAAGGCTACCTCCTTCTCTATCTGTGACCTGAAGGACGGTTATCTTCATTGCCCACTAGATGATGAGTCTAGCCTCTTGACAACATTTGCCACTCCTTGGGGTCGATACAAGTGGACCCGGCTACCATTTGGCCTGAAAGTTTCCAGCGAGATATTCCAGAAGAGACTCAATCAGGCTTTAGATGGGCTAGAGGGTGTTCGATGCATTGCTGATGATATCATCATATGGGGCGAGAATGCTGCAGAACACAACCGTCATCTTCACTCCCTTCTCCAACGGTGTCAGGAGCTTGGTATTGTCCTCAACTCTGAGAAATCCAGATTCTATGTCAAGGAGGTGCCGTTTCTTGGACACATTGTGACCAATAGTGGACTGAAGGTGGATCCTGGTAAGGTTGATGCTATTCTCAAGATGAGAGCACCTGCCAACACAGATGATGTACATAGGCTACGAGGAATGGTGAACTACCTCTCCAGATACCATCCTCGTCTCTCAGAAGTCATCCAACCAATCAATGATCTAACACGGAAGGGTGTCTCTTGGACCTGGGATGCGAACCATGAGCGGGCATTCCAAGAAATCAAGACTCTTCTCACAGAAGCTCCAATCCTGGCATACTTTGACCAGGACAAAAGGATTGAGATCTTCACTGATGCAAGTGCAACAGGAATTGGTGCAGCCCTTGTTCAAGATGGCAAACCGGTGGTATATGCCAGCAGGGCATTGAGTGATACGGAAATAAGATATGCCATCATAGAGAAAGAAATGCTGGCAATTGTCTTTGCACTTGAGAAATGGCACCAGTTCACCTATGGTCAAGAAGTTACAATCCTGTGTGACCACAAACCGCTTGAGACAATAGTCAAGAAACCACTTGAGAAGGCGCCCAGAAGACTCCAGTCATTGCTGTTACGTGCCATGGCCTATGACATCACTGTCAGCTACGTGAAGGGGAAAGACAACCTTCTCGCTGATCCCCTGAGCCGCTCATACTTGCCTTGGGACAAGACAGATATGCAGGGTCATGAAGAAGCTGAAGCTATAAACTCTGTGTGTGACTTGGTCCTTCCAGAAGGTGACATTGAGGGTATCAGGAGAGCAACTGCCACTGATGAGGCCATGCTGATGCTGATGAAAACAATCTTGGAAGGATGGCCCCAACACAAGTCCCAAGCTTCACCCCTCATCTCACCCTACTTTCCCTACAGAGATGAACTTGCAACTCAGGATGGCCTAATCTTCAGAGGCCGACGCCTTGTTGTTCCTAAAGCTCTGAGGAGTAAGATGAAATCAGACCTACACATTGGCCATAGTGGTGTAGATGGCACTCTCAGAAGGGCTCGAGAGCATATCTTCTGGCCAGGAATGAGCAAAGAGATCAAGGAATTCATTCTGGCCTGTGAAATATGTCAGCAGCATGCAGTTTCCCAGCCAGCACAACCACTAATGTCTCATGAGGTTCCCAGCAGACCATGGGCCAAAGTCGGCATCGATCTGTTCCACCACATGGACGAGACGTACCTGATTACAGCATGCTACTTCTCAAACTTCTTTGAGATTGAGAAACTGCTCAGAACCACGGCCCAACCAGTCATAAACAAGTTGAAGCAACAGTTTGGGAGATATGGCATCCCAACCACTATCATCTCTGATAACGGCCCGCCATTCTCATCAAAAGAATTTGCAGACTTCTGCAAAGAATGGCAAATCACCCACAAGACCATCTCTCCACACCATAGCAGAGCCAATGGAAAAGCTGAAGCTTCCGTGAAAACTGCCAAGAGACTCTTACAAAAGTGTCACAGTTCTGGAGAAGACGTGGACATGGGCCTGCTCAACATACGCAACACACCAACACAAGGCATGGAAAGCAGCCCCTCCCAAAGATTTTTAGGGAGGCGTACACGGACACTGCTTCCAACACAAGCATCCTCACTCCAGCCTGATCGCACCACCACCAAGGATGCAGGAGATATTGCCAGAAAGCAGAGATGCCAGGCGAAATATTTTGATCGCCACACAAGAGCACTCCTGGAATTGAATGAAGGAGACATTGTTCGTGCCAAGCCATTCACAGCAGCAGAAAAGAAATGGAAGAAAGCAACAGTCCTTCGCAAACTTGGTGACAGATCTTATGAAATCTCCTGTCACGGCCACATTTACAGGAGGAACAGGGAACATCTGAGGGCAGTTCGTGGACCCCCTGATGCTTCTTTGATGCTGCCTACTGGTTTCACTGATCAAAAAGCATGTGAGGATGGCAACATGCCTGAAACCGATGCTCAACCCCGAGTTCACCCTTCTCCATCTACAGAGGCAGATAACATGCCTCATGCCCAGGATGGGGGCTCCCAACCCAGCCAGTTGTCCAGCACGCCAACCAAGTCTTTGCGCAGGTCTCATCGTCGTGTCCGTGAACCTATTAAGATGAAAGACTATCAGCGATATTAAATCACCGCCAAGGAACCCTACCACTAGTTCACGACCTAGACCTGTATGGCGCTGAAAGTAGACACGCATATCCATCACTGCAAGAATATTCTGAACATTTAACAAACTCAACAGAGACACTTCTCCTCAATTTCCCCCCCCCCCCCACAGGAAGAAATGCAAAGGAATATTTATTAACGCATATTTATCAACAGAAGAAAAGACAGGACGGAATTCATATGAACACTTATCGATGCATTTATTAACTGAAGGAAAGACAGACAGATGCAATGGCAATCTGCACATTTCTTTTTTTTTGTGCATATTTTGAAAGAGATATAATTTTGTTTCTTGTTGCTGAAGTTTGTAAAAGCCTCATAAACTATTTAAAGCTTGAATTTCTTGTGATTCAAATTAACACTCAAGTTGGATTTTATCTTTTAGAAATCCATATTTTTGGATAAGTCAATCTTCCCCTTAAAAGCATAAACAAAACTCAAAAACGGGAGGATGTTACAATATGTTTACGAGGCTTATGTATTATATTGTTTATGCCACAAGAGGGCGGAAAGAAAGTTGAAGATCGTTATTAAAGGGGACAGTTCGTTCCTATATAGTTCATGGCACAGCTAGTTCTTATCTGAATTATTGGAGTCAAAACACTGTTCTGCATACAGAGAGGCATGCATTTTCTGACATCCAGCACCCTCTATGCAAGTGATCCTGTGCCACTCCTGACAACAATATGATATACAATATAAAGTAACCAAGTGATGTCCCTCCCCTTGGAAACCAAAACTGACCAATGAAACATTATTCATGATTGAAAATGCTGACATCCTGAAACAAAGGACTTTCTTCCTATAGGCCGGGATGCAAAGCCCCAAAAGTCGACTTCTTGTGACCACCATCAGGCAACTACCTTATATTCTCAGATATTATATAGAAATATTATAAAAGTCTTGTCACAAACTCGTCAAGCGTGAAATTTGCGCATTTTAAAGTAATTTGAAAAAAACGAGAAAATATTTATTTTTCTCAGCTTGATTGTAAGCCAACCAGCTTGCGCGTTTCATCGCCATACGGAAGGGTGAATCATCTCTCGACCAATCGTATCCCTTGTTGCATTTCACTGTCACTGCACAAGATGGATGCGTTTACGTCGCTGTCATGTCGTCGGAAGCTGATGATTCTGAGGGGAAAGCTACTTCTTAACTGTTTAATGCATACGATCGAAACCATGGAAGAGTTATTACCTTTTCAAAGAAAAGTTTTTATATGTTTTTAGAGTGTCACACTGTGGAAGAGTTAGAGAATCGTCCGGAAAGTGTCATCGCAGGCAAAGCAGACGGCTTCAATTCGACGATGCATGCCTGCAACATTGCAACAATGCAAGGTAGGCTAGTCAGTGTTACTGTGTTATTGTTAATTGCTAGAGTCTATATTTATTTGTTAAGGATGATATTGAAAATATTTGAATTGATTCATGCTTTATTGTCATCATGTTTGTTCTAAGTAGAAGTGAAATTTATTGCATTTAACTGCAATTTAGATCATGCCCAAAAGTTGTAGACTCTATTCACAGTATGAAATTCTGAAGAATTGCATATCTTGACTATGACTCAAGGCTAGTTTGAGTTTGAACTTTGAGTAAAAAGTACTAAAATCCAGTGATAACATGATCATGATCAGTTGTGGCTCTGCATTTGGAATAAAGCCTAAAGGCAAACCCCGAGAATAGGGAACGGCCTGCGCATGCTGTATTCATTTAGATTTATGTGCAAGTAAATGTAGCCCAGCGGCAGTAGCGGCTAGGTCTTGGGACACATACGATCAGCACAAGATTGAACAGTGAAACATTTATGAGTTTGACAATATTTCTGGCTAAAATCAAAATAATTTTCATCAATTGACTAAAAAACTGAAAGCCGAGCTGAGAACAATGTAATATATCAGAACATTGGCTGACTGAAACATATTTGAAAGTCATTTTGAACTAGATAATAGGCTTGTCACATTCCTTGGCTTGTGTTTCGGCTGTCTGCACATCTCTGCATTGCATAAAGGGCACGTGTACGCTGACCGGCCCCTATTCTCTGGGTTTGCCTGAATAGCGTTAGGCCCATGCCTATGCATGGGGTACTTTAGAATCTCGTAGTCACTGGGTTAAGTTGAAAATTGTTTTGTTACTTTATCCCTCTTAAACTGAAATTTACATGATGATATAAAGACTACTGCATGGAAACTTTAAATGTTCATCTGCCATTTTTTTCAAGTTTATGATAACAAATGGCAAAAACATATTTTCTGTGCTTTTTTTCATCAACAATACAGAGTATCAGTTAAATGATAGTTAATGATCTGGTTTCTCTTGATATTTAAGTATTTGAGGGAAAGCTTTGTACTTTTTTTACCACTACAGAAGCTGATAAAGACCTGGCAGTGAGGTGGAGGCAACACAAAAGCATGTGTCATGGTCAGATGCCAGCAGCAGTTCATGTCCAGGCAGGCCTGATGTCCTCCCCACTGAGTGCATCATTTGTAAGAGCACAAAACATGTGAAAGGAAGATATTCTCAGAAAAGAAAGGTAGAAAGGCTGGTCGGGTGTGAAAATCTATGAAGGGGGCAACTTGTGAAAGCTGCAGAAATACGCAATGATGAGCATTTCCTCCTTAAAATCGGGGAAATATCTTGTAGCTCTGGAGGTACGTTATCATAAGTCTTGTGAATGCCAATTCACTCGTTTCATATTCATGTTTCTAAATCACTTGCGGTAGAGGCAGCAAGTTCTTGACACCAATTCTCGTTTTTTATTTATATTTCAAACTCACTTTTGATGTAGGCAGCAAGAATAGTTCTTCAATTTTTGAGCGACTTGTAGAAGTAGTAGAGAATTCTTATAGCTGTCCTATCAGAAGACTATTTCACTTGTTTCATATTCATTTATCAAAATCACGATGTACTGCAAAAATATTTCAACTTGTGACTTGTGTAGATATGCTTGTGAATTCAGTGTAAGTCAGGTGTCTATGTGAACTTCAATGCAAAGTGTAATATATAAAATAAGTTAAGTAAGAGATAATCTAGTTTTTGTCTCGCCTGCGTAGCGGAGCGAGACATAGGTATCACTATTTCAGGTGTCGGCGTCGTCGGCGTCGGCGTCGGCGTCGGCGTCGGCGTCGTCGTCAACAATTGTGTTGTACACCCAATAACTTTCTATAGCTTTAAGGTGGGATCACCAAATTCATACCAGAGGTCCATCTCTTGAAGGCGGAGGTCAAGTTCGAATATGAGTCGAATTTGAATAAGGTCAAAGGTCAAAGGTCAATGAACTTTCCATGACTGGCACTGTGCTATATTGTACACACAATAACTTTTTATACCTTCGAGGTAGGATTGCCAAATTCATACAAGAGGTCCATCTCTTGAAGGTGTAGGTCAAGTTCGAATGTGAGTCGAATTTGAATAAGGTCAAAGGTCAAAGGTCAATGAACTTTCCATGACTGGCACTGTGCTGTGTTGTACACACAATAACTTTCTATAGCTTCGAGGTGGGATCACCAAATTTATACCAGAGGTACATCTCTTGAAGGCACAGGTCAAGTTTGAGTATGAGTTGAATTTGAATAAGGTCAGAGGTCAAAGGTCAATGAACTTTCCATGACTGGCACTGTGCTATGTTGTACACACAATAACTTTCTATACCTTCGAGGTAGGATTGCCAAATTCATATGAGAGGTCCATCTCTTGAAGGTGCAGGTCAAGTTCGAATGTGAGTTGAATTTGATTAAGGTCAAAGGTCAAAGGTCAATGAACTTTTCATAACTGGCACTGTGCTATGTTGTACACCTAATAACTTTCTATAGCTTTGACGTGGAATCACCAAATTCATACCAGAGGTCCATCTCTTGAAGGTGCAGGTCAAGTTTGAATGTGAATTGAATTTGATTAAGGTTAAAGGTCAATGAACTTTCCATGACTGGCACTGTGCTATGATTTACACCACTTTGTTCCTGTAATGACATGAACTTTATAATTTGATACTTTTTAACACTAACATTTTACTTCAGTTCAACAGAGTTCATTCTACAGTTTACTGTATAATAGCAGTGAACTCACTACTCTCTATACCTGAACCAGATTTTGTATTTTACTTGTTACTGTTTTTCATATATTTGTTTATTTATTTATGTATTTATTTATTTATTTATTTATTTATTTATTTAATTTATCCATAACCAAGCCTATGGAATGATAATTTGTGAACTCCCTTTCACTTATTATTACAATATGATTGTGCATTTTTAAAAATTTATTTACTTAATTTATCCATAACCAGGCCTGTGCAATGATAATTTGTGAACTCCCTTTCACTTATTATTACAATATGATTAGTTTTGACATGCAGTCTCTTCATGACTGCAATATGCAGGCGAGACAACGCTTGGCGTTTGCCTTGTATTTGATCAGTGTAAGGTGTCTATGTTAACTTCATTTCAAAGTGTAAATGTATATAATAAGTTAAAGGGGGTGCCCAATGCTGAAACAATGTTAGCTCATTTAAAAGAGCATGATTTTATTAGCAGAAAATCATCTGCCTACAGTTTTTTAAAAAGTCGTGTTGCCAAGGAAACCCCCAAATGTGGTAAGATTTCAGCATATTTTTGACCCCTCAGCTGTGACCTAGTTTCAACCGGGTACCCACTTTGACATCAAAATGAGGTCAAAGTGGGGTACCTTGTCGCGCACTTCTAGCAAAATGCGCGCAAAGTATAATACATTATTGTACAGTTTAGCGCGCAGCACAACTGCAATGCGCGAAACTGGGTACCCACTTTTACGTCACACCTCATACTCAAATTTTTTTGGTCAACTCTTGACTTTTTATGAGAAAATTAGCCAAAATGCATTGATTTCGATTGAAAATCATCAAATTTTTAATGTTATTCTTCTGAGAATTCAATTCTCGATCATATATCAAAAAAAAAATTACCATTGTGTAATCGCTTTAAGAGACAATGCTCTGTTTTTATTTGATCGTATTTATCACTTTATCAGTGTATTAATTAGTGAATATTCATTATTCACAAAATTATTAGACATAAATAATCATATTTGATTGATACACATCTGTCAAAAGAAATGTTCATGACTGTATCGTATCTCATAAAATGCTGTTAATGAAGAAAAGGTGACAGTGTTAAACAAAAACACATGCATTTCGTATGTGTCATGTGTGCAAGTTAAATGTAAAATAACAATGATATATTATAGAATTTGAATATGATGATGCTTTCATACTTGCGTCTATTTTTCGTTATTCATTCAAAATTATCTGTGATGTGTAGAGATGTTGTGGGGGTGTTGAAGGCAAGAAAGGAAGATTGAGAAAGAGAGAGTGCGAGATAGAGAGAAAGATATAGAGAGATAAACATTGCAGAGAGAGAGAGAGTGTATAGACTGAATGCATAGGGAATAAATCAAAGAGCGAGAGTCAAGGGGGGGGGTAATTGGATGGGAGAAAAATAGGGATGAATGATTCTTTGGAAAGAGGATCAGAGAGCCAAGAGAAAGGGAATAAAATGATGAGCATAAACATATATAAACATAAAGCAGTTATGATAGAATAAAGGTAATCATTCTGATATATTAATCAAAATTACTTCACCAATAATAATCAAGGTCTATATAATTATCGTTTTCATGATTATTATTCATATCTTCAGTTTTTATTTGAATACCGGTAGTATTGCATCCAATTAGTTTTATTATTATTATTATTACCATTATTATTATTATTATTATTATTATTATTATTATTATGTTCATCATTAATAGTATTATTATTAATGATAATAATTATTATTACTATTATCATCATCATCACCACCATCGTCATCTTTATGATGAGATCAGTATTAGCATCATCATTATCGTTATAATTAATCCTTCCTTACGTAAGGAAAACATTTGCATACCCCCCCCCCCAAAAAAAAACACATCTTATTCACCTCAAAACAAAAAAGAACAGTAGAAATCCATACACACTGTAACTATTTTCTTTATTTGGACTCAAGAGGGCGGCAAAGAAAATTATCATTAATTAAAACTACAATAACTAATTAATGTGCAACTTTCACGCTTGACGAGTTTGTGTGGTAATTAATCATATTTTTTCCCACCATTGTGCAAAAAATCAGGTAGTTGCCGCTCGGTGGTCACAAAAACCACAAACTAAAGCACTTTCTGATGTATGCATCCCGACCTACTAAATTATGCTGACCAGTCACCAACATTAAATAAAGGTTATAAAAGTAGCATATGCTCGACAGGAAAAGAGCTGACCAGGGAATAACATCGTAACAAGAAAACATCATCATATCAGGGATTAATAAAAGGGACATGTGCTGGACATCCGTACTGCCATCTTGACTACCCAAATCACATCCTAAAGTTAAATCCCATATAACTGTACCCCAATTTACAGCTGCAAAGCATGCACTGTCACAACTGGAAACATTTCAATGCATTTTGTAATGTTCATAAAGTTTTAGGCCTGTCTCACATGAGGCATCATTTCACTTGCATCATTCCCTGTGCTAATCAAGCACTTGAGTCTGAAAGCAGTAATATCCATCATGCCCATATGCATGTTTTATCTGTGCACGCTGTTCATTTTGTATTCGCTTTTTATACGATATCACTTGTTTGTGAGGCATAAAGGACCATAAAAGTCACTTTCACGGTCATAATGTCAGCAATTTCCACCTGTGAACAGCACCGTAAGGCTGCATTTACATATTATGAAGCGGAACCCCCCTGTGGTAAACCGATGCATTTTTTTAGCGGGCAAATGAATGGTATATGGGGGGGGGGAAGAGGAACCACCTAGGTAGATATTATCTTTTGCCTCCTGGCAGCAATAATGTATTAACAAATCAAATCCTTATAAAGTTAGCGCAAAATATGACGTCACGAGTTTTAGCACCTTTTGGCAAAAGTCTATTTGAGCGTGAACTTTTTTACTGCACCATATGTGAATAGAACACTCAGCACTTCATGTCTTTTGTGACACACACACCCCTCTCTTCTGCAAGAATCTTCAGGGGTGAAGAAGAAGAAGAACTATGATTCACGCAACAATGAGTATTTCATTATCATAAGTGGCGCGTTAAAAAAAAAGAATGAGCCTTTACAAAGAACTTCTGTTTCATCTGTTCCAGGTACTCGATGTGACCACTGAAGACATCAGCCAGGGCTATACTGTCTTCATGTCTGCAACTGATAATGGTGAAAGCATCTCTGATGAGGACTTCCAAGTGAAAAAAGGTGACCTGACGCAGGAGCCAGAGGCCATCGATTCACAGGCCACACTCTTCATAAAAAAAAAGAATGAGCCTTTACAAAGAACTTCTGTTTCATCTGTTCCAGGTACTCGATGTGACCACTGAAGACATCAGCCAGGGCTATACTGTCTTCATGTCTGCAACTGATAATGGTGAAAGCATCTCTGATGAGGACTTCCAAGTGAAAAAAGGTGACCTGACGCAGGAGCCAGAGGCCATCGATTCACAGGCCACACTCTTCATACCGTCAGGTTTAGCGGATAGTTTCTCCGAACGTAAAGGGCGCCTCGTGATCACTACGTTCAGGGTGCCGTCTCTGTTCCAGGATGAGGGCATTGCAGAGTTCAATCTGAATGTTGTAGAATTCAAGCGAACAGTGAATTCAAGGATTATATCGGCATCCGTCAATAATGATAAGGTTGAGGACTTGGGCGAACCCGTGAGGATATATTTCATTCCTTTGAATCCAGTAAGTACCTAATCCAACGTAAACTCATCAAACTGTAGGAAATACAGAGTTTCTTTGCCTGCTGTAACTCAAATGTGTAATTCTTAAAATGATAGGAGTAAAACAAGATTATCCTCGAAAAGGGAACGGATGATTGGCATGATTGGAAGGATTAATGGAGATTGAGTTGGTAGAGATGTAATATATGGTGAAACAGACAGAGAAAAGAAAAAGATGTAGGAATTAGTCAGAAAAATGTTGCATGCTTCTCACTGTAGTCAACATTATATAGAGTCTTTGACAGAAAGAATAATGTTTTAATACAACAAAACACTTACTTTATAAACAGACAGATAGCCCAGCCATTTAACATGTTTAGCTGAAAAGGTTTATATAAAAATTCTCGCATAATTTAGATTTATTTCACAATATTCATACTCCATATTTGTGATTCTAAAATGCTCTCTTGTCATTATTTAGAATAGGACCAATTCCTCTTGTGTCTTCTGGGACTTTGACGAGAAAGCTTGGTCTCAACGTGGATGTATTATGAAGAGTAATGATAGCACAGGCAGGATTGAATGCGAGTGTAATCATCTCACCAACTTTGGAATTCTGGTTTGTATGGCTTGTGTTTATTTATTTTTTTTTATCTTTCCATTCGAAAGATTTTATTTAATTGTTCTTAAACAATATCACTAACATATATATATATGAATAAATAAAATTCACATTTATTATCAGTTATAAGTGTTAAATTGAATTGAATATTTGGCACATGCACTAATAACATTTTGTTTATCATAATGAATCTTTCAAACCTCATAAATCATGTAGAATGTAGATGAATTATTGAAAAAAAAGCAGAGATAGCCGTTCCCTCCTGTAAACGTTGGAAATTATATTCAGTATCAAACATGGAGTTATAAGATAAATGATACACTGGAGGGGAAGGGGGCACTCTGCTCCGGAAAGTCTTTTCATTTCATTTCATTTATTTCCACAATAACAGCAAATAATTTTTAATATTGATTTTTGCATATCAAAATCATTATGAAATTGACAATTTAGAGTGATATAAAATATAATTATATGCATCTTGATATCAATTCATTACAACAAAAAAAATGATAAATATATATTAAATAAATGTTTGTTATATTGAGGAGGAAAGCTTTGAAAGCATAGTTTGTGAATCAGGTTCCCAAACATAATATCATGGTGTCATTAAAATAAAAGTTATACACGACACACGATACAAGAGCACTCGGAACAGGACAATACCTAAGGACAAACACAAGCACAAGAATTGGGACAGCGTGTAGCCTTCTGTGCATGGGTGTCGATTTGTGTTCGTGGTTGGGGGGGGGGGGGATGACTGATGCCAAATATCCTTAACTGCGGAGCAAAGCGACCGAGCGGGTAAAGGGTGTGGAGGTTCAAACGTGAGGGGGGGGGGATTGTAGGACTTATATTTGCTGCCCATATCATTGCATTTTAAGTCTAATCTACCATTTCTCCAGTTAACCACACACACAAAAAAATCAAACAATATCGCAGAGGTACATTCTCATTACTTGAATGAGAACTTTTGGGGACTTCCCGTTTTTTTTATTTTGCAAAAATTCCACTTTCTAGCCATAAAAGAAATGTTATTTGTCCTCAAAATATATACTCAAGCAATATAAGATGTTTGACTAATTCAGCACCTCGCTGGTCCACTTGTTTATTTTCCTAAACCACCCTATTTTACGAACGAGGAGGCGAGATAAGGGAAAACACACTCTTTTAGTTATGAAGTGTTGTCGTCAAAATCCAGGTTCTATTTGAGTGAGTGCAACATACGAGGAAAAGCTTTACATTCTTTCATAGCCTGAAAGATATCTACATGTAAATAGTTTTTGATCACCTAATTGCTAAATATGATACTGTTTGGGGCATCCCTTGCCATTTAAAACTATTTTGTTTCTATGAGCAAGCAAGGTGAGCTACCGACAAAAACTATGTTCTTTCTAGTAAAATGTAGAATTCCACCAAAATAAATTAGATGAATTTTATGATGTACCATTTCCCTGCATTGGAGAAAAGTTCTACATTTCAAGGTAAAAATAATTACAATATTCGGACATGTTGTATAGAGAATACTGAGAGCGCTTGCCTCCTGATCTTTTTTGTATGAGTGAGCGAGAAAGGGCTATTTTTTAATACTGAAAACAGTTAGTTTCTAGTGTATTGTTACTCCAAATTTTATGATTTTGATAATGTACATTTTATCAGCATCCTCCTTTCTCCTATTCGATGAGATAGGAATGGCTACCGGTCACAGGCCAATATCTCATAAAAAAAGTCTTTTGTTGTGGGTCTCTTTCCCGTTTGACTCCTTGCAGTTATATTATAATAGTACATGTATAACTGTATAAGATTGGACAGAAAGACAAGATGAAAACTAGTTTCATTTCATAATAAACCCTAACAAAAAATATTTACTGACATTGTATAGGATTTTGAGATAGCGCCCTTGTCAGTCCTAAACTACTGATTTTGTTCCCTTTTTGCTCCCAGCATGCTCTATTCTGATCAATGAGAGCTTTATTTTTTTAGTAACATCTGTTAAAAAATGTATTTGTATTCATACTAAGGAAATTCACGAGAAGCCACAAAGGATGTTACGTTTCTAAGAGTCTCTGGTTTTTAGTAGCCTAAGTTGGTGCTGTTGTAAATACATCATTATAAGGGTCAGTTCACTGCTGCTTTAAGCTCGGTTGATCTAAGTATTTATTTGGCTGAGTTTAATTTTACGTTTAAACTGTTAAATGAGAATATTATTCTCTTATTAAGTCATAGAGAAGCATATACATATGTAGAATATGTTCATCATTTTTTTTCTGTGCCTTTCTTTGCCCGCCACCTCCCCCCCCCCCCTTCGTCATTTTTTCTTTCTTTTTTTAATACAAGATGGGATTAGGTTAGCGGTAAATATTTGATAAAATTTTCCTTTGTTTTGTTTAGGCTTTGTAGGCCCTATCTAGTCAACACACTGCTTGTGTTCTCTTTGCGTAGTGCACATTTCCTGTGATCGTATTTCATATTATTGTAATTCAGGCACAATTCAACCATGAGGCTGAGAAGTTTGATTTTAATTCACTCCAGCTCATTTTTTAAAATTATCTAATAGATAGTGGTTGTAATGCGATATACTCAATTTTGCTTTGATACTGCTTTGAGTCGTTGCAGGATATGCCTCGCAGGATATGCCTCGCAGCATGTGAACGATTGCAGTTTGATCCTATTTTGGGCTTTACATGATCCTGCCATTCTTGTCTTATTTTGTCTTATTTTGTCTTATTTTGTTTTGATGATAATCTGATCAGGACTCTCTTGTGTCGTCTCTTCCTTTCCTTAACCACTCCCCCTTTGGATTCGCCACTGTTGCCTTTACCATGTTTATACATGCAAACATCATTCATGTGCAATAGAGACTGGTAGAAAGGAGCGGAGGACTCTAGTTTGGCAGTGTCGTACGTACGTCACTGTGTAGTTTTGGTCGCATGTATGCCATCAACGTTCAATGCAAATTATGGTACAGTTACATGCAGACGACAACTTGTGATACTACTAAGCGAAAGAAATTACTACCAGCATCATGCAGAAGCTTAATTCGGGTATGGTTTAATAACTGAGCTAAATTTTATTTGAATGATGTTCATGGTCTGACATTGGCATACATTGTGCACTTTGGGGAGATGAATGATGTTTTTGATATTGGAGCTAACGTTATAGCGAGTAATACGAGTCCTTATACCCCTGCTCCGTGGAGAACAGGCACTCCTGACCTCGGCACTGGTACGCTACAATCCGGTGTGACAACCGATCCCGATCCCTATAAGCACCTGTTGCCGATGTGATAGAGCTGCCATCTGCAACAGACACAGTCACGTCATTACAGCAGTCGATTGCTCGTATTTTGCATACATGCACTGTTTATGACATAAAGTTTGTGAATTTCATAAGGAAGTTTACTTGTAAATAAGATGACAGATCTTTTGTTCACAGAAATTTTTGTCTCCAGGAATTTTTAAGATTCCACCACACAGCTAGGTCTACACTGGTAATGGTATGCTGAACTGTGCAAATTTATGTGACATGGTGCCCTCTATAATCGAGGAATGAAATCACTAAAATGATAAAATAATTCTTATGAAATATTTGCTTTTTACACTTAGGATAATAAGATATCTTATTTCCATTCCATTCCTCCATCTGCATGTAAATTTATCTTGACCAAGTGAATTGTAAAAATATTTTTCTGATCACTGGTGACACAGAGCCTCTGCCCAGTAAATTGGGCAGCAGATCGAGACACTACCTTTTTATTGTCAGCAATTTGCATGTTACAGCATGTATGTTGGGCAAGGTCAGTATAACCAAGCGCTGGTCTGAGATTCCACAAGGGCTGCGTCTTTCAAAGTGGGGGGGGGGCAGCAAGAAGGGCACTTTTTAGGGAAAAAAAGGGGAACATCAAAAAAGGTAAACATCAAGGAAAGCACTGCAACCCCTTGGTGTACTCTAATTAGCACACTTTTAAACATAACTTGTTTGCGTGTGAGCGAGGAAATATGCTAGTTGTATGCTGAAGACTATTATAGTGATGTGATGATAAAGATGTTGCAAACTTATTTTAAGGCTCTTCATCCATTAACCCGGTCATTAGTAAGCTATAACTTTCAATGCATTTGTGAGGTCTCATCATGACCAATACTGAATGAGAGAAAAAGGTCAAACTGAAAGGGGGTTTAAATTCAAGCACAATCTTGAACAGGGAATACGACTTTATGGTTACAATACACGTTATAAGCCTTGCCTGAGATACAATGCATAGGTGTGAATGGGCGTAATGAGAGAGCTTTGGAAAAAAATGAAAGAATAGGTACCTCATTGCTTCAATTTAGGGGCACCATTCGTTCTTAGGAAAGCATCTCTGAATCTTTAAAGCTAGGTATATAGCTATTTTGGAGACTTTAAATCATGACGAAAACCCATCATTTGAAACTGAAACCCCGATTTGATTTTTGCAACTTCTAGACACCTGAGATTGCAGTAAGCCTAAATAAATAAAAGCGCTGAACAACTAATCACCTTGCCGGAGAAACAATCAACCTTCACAGTTTAATAAGAGAGAGAGAGCACGAGAGAGAGAGGAAGGGAAAAAGAGAAACACGCTGGGGCTATACATGCCTAGTGCACACGCGACGGGCTAGTTTATGGAGTTAAAAAGGTTGCTAGAATCGCAATTTCTGGGTCATTTTGCTTCGTTCCTAGAAATTTTGGTTTTCATCTAAATTGTGAGTGACTTTTGGACATGGCAATATCTTAAAATAGGTGAAAGATATATTTCCTACTTCACATTTCCTTTCAGGCAGTGCGGTGTTAAGAGTAAGGTGATGAGGAGTGCAGCCATAATCCAAAACCACCACCTCTAGTGCGAAGATGCTAGTACTGATAAGACTTTTAACGTGTCATTTTGATAGCGGGTAGCTATACCCCACCTAAGATGCATAGGATCATGTGCTAAAGTGGTGGGGTCTATTTTAAACAAGGGATTTTCGTAATGTCAAGTCACCAGATGTGAAAAGAGATACGGTAATTCAGAGACGGGGATGGCACAAGAAAGACATGGGGTGAGGTAATCAGACATTAAACGGACCTATATCAGATTTGAAGGGGCAATTATCAGAAGGAGACTTGCAATACATGAAACGAAAAGGGGGAATTATCATTAGAAGTGAAAAGGCCAAAAGGGACCCCATATTTGTGGGGGAAATTATTGTAAGGAAAAATGGCACTTATTAGAAGTCAAATGGGTGTGTATCTGATTTTAAAGGGGCACATGCCTGAATAGAAAAGGGACACATCATGAAACAAAAGGGGCAATTGTTCCACTTTTAGCACATTAACAGAAGGAGAAATGGGACTTACTGAAAAGGGGCAATTATCAGAATTGGGGTATGTGTTAGATTTCAAGTGGGCATTTGTCCAAGTGGAAAAGGAAATCTCAGAGTGAAAGGGGGCACTAGTTGAGTAGCAGAAGGGCAATTGAACTATTAGAACCAAAAATGGGCTGTCAAAGGGGACACTTACATGTACACATTTCAAAAGGGACATTGATTGTAGAAGCGAAAAAGAGTGCTACAAAAAATGGAAATGGTTACTAATCATGCACAAAGGGGGCAGTTGTAGGATTTAAGAAGAATTGTCTGAAGCAAAAAAAAGGCACCTAGTTGAAGGAGAAAGGGCCTTATTGAAAAAGGAAATGAGCCCTTGTAAGAAGAAAAAAAAGGAGCACTGAACAGGTTTGGAAAGGGAAATTTTTCATGCGTAAACAGGGCAACTTTTTGAGGAAGTATTCCCCTAGCTAACCAACCTTGAACTTAGATTTTAATCCATTGTCACCAGAGCAGATATCTGTCTGTCCATATGCACCCATCCTGCTGATGAATATGTATTTACTTTATGAAATAATGATGATCCACAGTATTTTTATGGGATTGTATTACTGCTCAAATACATTCATGATGTTAAAGATCACATTGCACTATTTGTATAAGAGTAGGGGGAAACCCCGATGTATGTGGTCCAACTGCACACCCCCAATCAGTGATGTCATGAGGAGAGACCTGAGGGTTACAGTGATTCGGTTTGCCTTTTGCCTCCCTGGCACAGGTGATGCCAAACCAAATGATAATAATAATAATAACAATAATAATAATAGTGATTATGATAATGATAATTGTCTTAAAACAAGGGCTACCCGGTTCCTACAGGAAAGGGGTTAAGTTTTAAAATTATTATGCCTTTGACTTTGTGTCTTGATTTCAGCTAACCGCTGCCCAGACACCTGGACCTGTTCAAAACCTGGGTGTGGTAGGCTCCCCACAGCAATGGGGATTCACAGCAACGTGGAACCCACCAGTGACTGGAAATACCCCTGTGTTGTACAACGTGACTATAACAAATAACAACAACAATGCAATGTATGAGAGGTCTCTGGCTCCCAGTGGTGGTGGGTCATATGAGATTGATCATCTCTATGATGGTGTCACATACACGTTTGGTGTCGTTGCTGTGAACTCGTATAATGATGGGGGACCAGAGGAAGAAATAACTGTCAGTACTCCAGGTGAGTTACTTTTTATTTTGTTTTTTGATGATCACAATGTACTAACCCATAGGCAATTACACATGGGCTACCACAATTCTCCCCCCCCCCCCCCCTCCCCAAGGATTACCATCCAGGAAATTTACCCATGATCCTTCAGGACAATTTCTAAAGGACAAACCCCTTCCCCCCCTAAGTCATGTAGGGGTTAATTACCTTTATTTTTGAATGAAAGTCCCAGAAACGGGGGGGGGGGGGGGGGGGGGGGGGTGTCCTGGGGTAATTGTCGGGGGGTGGGTTAAGTTATCTAGTGTGTAATTATTCAGAAGATACATTTGTTAGAATCAAACAACACCTAGCTTTTTTTTGAAAAATGTCTTCCCCTCTCTGATAAATGTGGATTTCATTGTAAAATGATTACTGAAAATATCAAAAAGTGGTTGCTTGCTAGTATGTTCCACAGCCTAACAGAGTCAAGATAAAATTGATCTCTGATACACTGTGAACGTCCCAAAGGATTTGATTAAACCAACATTCTTAAAAGATTTACATGATCTTTTCCAAATGTAAAACCCATTAACTATTGAATTCTCTAATCCCCACATGGACTTAATACAGGGACCACCTGGTTCCCCTAGCCCTGGGCAAGGGGATAAGAGCCTAAAAGTAAGGCTATGTTTACCAACAAATTGTAAGGTATTTTGTCTATAGTTTTGTTTATAAATCATGTTTTCCTCTTTTGGTACTGATCACAATTCTATCTGAATGTCATTGTAAAGCATTGCTCTTTGTATTGAGAGTTGATATCAAATCAAACAATTTGCTTCTGGGAAAATGAACCTTTCATGGAATGTAACATGGTTGAAAGCAAAGATCAAATATACTAGTAATGTGGACACTGTCAAAACATTCGAAAAAGAGTATCATGATTCAGTCCTAAATGCCTCCCTGGTTAAAAGACATAGAGTTATGCCAACTGTTCCTTTTTGTAGTATTTTGTACTGTTTGTGGAAAGATACTACAGGTTTCAAGCAAAATACTGTTTTTCCTGAACTCTGGCAAGCATAATGAAGCGATGTGATTGTTATGCAGGGAGCAGTCAGGGTGCAGGGGTCCTGATGTGGGACAAAGTTTAGCTGTTGTATTGCTTTCCTTTAACATATTTGCACCAAAATTAACCGAAATCCATGTATGGAATATCATCTGATCTCACACGTCTTTTCATGCAAGCTGGTCAATGTGAGATTATATTTAATCCGCTTCATTCCATTTTTCTTTTTGCTACCAAAACTGTACATGGGCTTTCTGTGTTATATGGTCTAGATTTAGGAAATCATACAATGGGTGTCTTCCGAACTATACATTCATTCCAGAAGAAACTGTTGTTTGTGCACTGTGCCCTCTAATATGTGTACCAAGCAATTTGAAAATTCCCATTCGTTTGAGCCTTTCATATTTTACCTAAATGTTGCATACAGGAGTTTTCCTAAAGCTTGCTTTGCTATAGTGATGTTTGGTAGAAGACACATAAACTTTGAATCCTTCTTTTTTTGTATGAACACACACAAACAATTGCAGCCTGCCAACTGTGCCTTGACTGGACACCTGGACCAACCTTTATGCAGTTGACATTCCCTGCTTTGGTTGCACTAACCACATTGTCTGGAGTATCATTGGATGCATCAACAATGCATTTTGGTTATGAACGTATAATCGGTGCTGAGGTAACATCCAGCTTTTTAATTGGACTACATGGTGGTGTGCTTTATGAAGTGCAAATGACCAACACTGCTTCCGGAGACCTTGTTTACTCCTCGAAGTACAGAACAAGTAAGTGTTCCTCTTAAATAGTCTAAAATAATCTTATTGCATGTAAGGCATCTTAACTCATAGCCAATTTGGAAGGTAGCCTGTAAGCATCTTTCCCGCTCAGCATCTATTCCCTCCAATCCTCCTGTTCCTCTGTAGACAAAACAACGGGAGATCGGGAAAGCTGGTGTAAAAGAACAGACGATCAATCACGCAGGACGAGACTTTTGATAAGCAACCTAAAGAACCATATCGCAGAGACTCCAACCCGAAGCACCTCTTAAGCAGGAGATTCTCCTGCCGAGACCCCCTAGCAAACAGGAGACTCTCACTCAATGTGTGCATAGCCCACATCACCAGCATAAAGCACCAAATTCCACTTTTAGGGTTATATAAGGTCTCTGGTGCTATCTTAGGCTTATTTTCAAAGATATGACAACACTAAATGAGGTAAAATCCAATGATTTACATTCATTTTTTAAAAGGTGGTTGGGCAGGAGAAAAAAGGAGAAATTAACACAGCCACAGTGGGAGAAATTCAAACTCAAGCGGGAAAGATGGAGATTTTGTGAAAATGAACCCAAAGCGGGAGATCTTTCGCTGAAAACGGGAAAGTGTATTCTCTGATATCATGTAAAAATTTGCTCCTGCATCTGGGCCTAAGCTCATGTACATGTAAAATAGAATTTATGAAGACAAACTTGATATGTGGTCATGCCATCATAATGTTAAAGAAACTGGCTGAAAGTAGTGGGGTGATGATGATGAATGGAAGTGACATTGGTGTACACAGGTATCTTCAGGTTTTCAAATGTTTAAAATGATGAGTAATCAAGTTACACTTTGCCAAAAAGCTCACACATGCACTGACCTGCGCACAGATATGGGTATATAAAACAGAATACAGTTTGTTTCTTGTCATATTTTGAAAAAAAATATGCTGTATTTCTGTTACAGTAACAGAGTACTATTAAAGGTAATGCACAGTTTTGGTAAATCTTAAAAAAAAACAACTTGCAATATTTGAATTCATTGGCCAATTATAAGAAAGATGATATCGTTAAGCAAGTATAATGTGAAGAATAGGTCATAAAAATGGATTTAACTCTCCATGTGTTTCGTTCTCACCAGTGCACACCCGTGGACATGTTCCGTTCGCATTTTTGCGCAACTACATATTTCCCTATTAGAACGCCTATGCCCCGTAACGAGCATGGATTGTTTGCGTAGTGTATGCTTATACCTGTAGTTATACAGATATTCAATTTAAAATCAGTGATGAGGGAGACTTATTGTTACCATCTTTAAATTAAACAATTGAGAAATAATTAATACCCCCTTCTGAGACAGCATATTATACCCAGAAATTCCGGTTTATTGTTGTGAGCAATGAGTCACAGCACCTTTTGAAGCACACTTCACAATGGCTCTGCCACTGGGGTTAAGTCCAAATTCACTCCCTTTTTCTTTTTTCCCTTTTTTATGGGCCTTTCTTGATGGATTATCATGGTTTTGGTATCACTACTGGCACTAAAAAGCTTATTCAATTATCTGTGCAAAGAAAGAAGTAAAACACTTGCCACTGATACGTGAACCACCCCAAAAGTGCTACAGTTTTTGTTGGAAAGACCTGAGTAATGTGTGTAGGAAAATGAGTATTATACAGACAAAGCACACTAGTATATAAAATGAATTATATATAAGAAAGCCTGTTAAAAACTCTACAAGTTTGCTACACAACATTTTCCTACAAAATGTCCAGGTGAAAAGTCTTAGCCTTTTGAATTACAGAGTGTCTGTGAATCCCGATTAGTGTCCATTGCTGAAATAATGCAACACACAGGGGGTTTACAGGTCAACGCATGATGAGTTAAAGTGGGTGTGTTTTACTGTCAAAATGACTAATATTCAATGTCGGCATCCCCGACACTTTCCTTCGGTCATTGAAACTAAAAAAAAATAGATATAGGTCCCTCTACGCTGAGAAGCTATTGAGTGTACCTACTTATGGATGTTTTTCATTGAAATTTGGGCATTTATTTCTCAATTTAAATAAAGCACAGTTTTGCTAAATATCTTTGAAATAAACAACTTTCAGTATTGAATTCATTGGTCAATTATGAGAAAGATTATATCATGAAAGGAGAAGTCCAGACGATTTCATTAAAATTGCACTATAAAGCTTAAAGTTCACGCTAACAGACAATGCTACTTTCATTTATCAAAGTGATTTCTGTGATTTTTAAATACCGATTTTAAAAGTGTTGGCTTTTTGTACTCCGATTAATTGAATTTCCCATCGAAAGCCAAATATGGTCATTGGTCGTGTGACGTAGGCCATGCAGTTGCACTAGCGATAGCACTGCTAATGCGCACTTATTCTCTGCACATTCTCTATGCTAAATGCCGATATGTCTAGATTTTGGGTGTGCAAATCACACCAGTTCTGTTCCAAAAAGAAGTTTTTTGCAATCCTAATTCCCTGAGGGACTGGGAGAGGTGTGCCTGATGGATTAATGATATTAGAACGGACAAAAATTCGACTTCATAACTTAGAAATGCATGCATGGCCATAGAGAGCTTAGCTATCTAGAGCGAGCGGGGGTTTGGTCGCGCGTGCGCACCCCTCTATGCTGTTCCTGTACTGTACTGTACTGTACGATGGCGTACACGTGCACACCCACTGGCCTGAGTCATTCATGCATGATTGGAGTGCAGTAGTTGAAAGCACTGGTGTAGCTAAGGGGGTGGGGCACAAGGGGGCCATTCCCCCCCCCCCCTGTTGATCGGCGAGCAAAAGAAAAAAAAAGATAAAAGAAAAAAAAGAAAAAGAGAAAGAAAAAAACTTTCACTGAGTCCACTTCACATTAACTACCCTGCAAAATGAAAGTAAAATGTAAGTATGCCACTTCTCATATAAGTTACCCGTAATACTGTATTTCAGTGTGCAGAAAATGCCATTTTCATGCACGAATTTTTAAAAATCTCCCTACTGTGGGAGGGGGATACCCCCTTCCATACCCTCCCCCTTGCTCAGTCACTTTGCCCCCCATATGCCACTTCTCATATAAGTTACCCCTAATACTGAATTTTAGTGTATTTGATTTATGTACTATACCTGATGTGAAATTTAAAAAAAATTGTCTGGACTTCCCCTTTAATATAAACAATAGATGAACTGGTCACCAATGAAACTAGATAGTGTGAAAAAGCATAACTAGAGAGAGAGAGAGAGAGAGAGAGGGGATGGGGAGTTATAGCAATATAATGAGGTATAACTTTATAGTAACTGGAAATGTGACAAGCTATTGTGTCCCCCCCCCCTCATGCTCAAGTTCAGATCGACGGCCATGGTATTGTGGATGAAAATGGGCTCGTACTAGAACTATTGTTTATACAAGTTAAATGTTGATTACTCTGTAATCCTAGGGTATGCCGTGTAAAGTAAGACATTTTCTAGCTGCTGAATTTTTTCTCTTTATGATCCATGCTTACAGAAATCGCCTAGACTTCTTTAAACAACTGTACTGTAAAGCCTAAGGATAGGTCATAAAAAGTAAAGTGGGTGTAATTTCCAGTCAAAGTGTTTGAACAGCTGTTGAAATTCGAACAAAAAATAGCTCCCTCTGTGTTGAGAAGCCAGACAGTGTTCCTACTAATATGGAGGTTTTACATCGAAATTTTTCCGCATTTATTTCTTATTTTAATGCACACCAGGTTACAGTTTTGTGATCTTTATGTTGGAAAGGATTTTTTGGTGAGCTTATTCAAGAAATGATGCTCAGAAATGTATTTTTTGCAATTCTACCAATGCTGTGCTTTACCTTTACAGGAATGTAACAATTCAGTAAAAAGGGTTTACTCTTTCCCACCTGCATTTAACTTTTAATCTTTGTGGAGGGTTGGAAAATATTAGTATAGGATGTGGTGGTACACCTGCATATATCCCAATTAGTTATATTGGGAGGAGGGATCTGAGGGTCTCGGTGGTAAAGTTCGCTTTTCCCTCCAGGGTGATGGCGAATAATGTAATAATGATGATATAATGATAATGATGATGATGATGATGATAATGATGATGATGACGATGATGATAATGATGATTATAATGATGTTGATAATGATGATGATGATGGTAATGATGATAATGATGATGATGATGATGATAATGATGATAATGATGACAATTATGATTATGATGATGGTGATGATGATGATAATGATGATGATGACAATGATGATAATTATGATAATGATAATAATAATTATAATAATGATGATGATGATAATGACAATGATAATGATATTACTAATATTGATGGTAATGATAACAGCAACAACAATAATGATGATGATGACAGTGATAACAGTAATAATAACTATAATTATAATAATAATAATAAAAACAGTAACAATAATAAGAAGTTGAAAGTATAATAATACTGCATCAGGCTTATATGTTCACAAGTGCTCATGCTATCAATGACTGGCAAATGGGCCAGTGAACTAATATTTATATTTTAATAATTGACTTTACTGCTCATGTCTAAAATCTAGATAAATGCCTTTTTAAGAACATACTGCTTAACATGTCGACATGGTCATGAATTAAGCTGAACTGATTTGATTTGGCCTAAATGCAAGAAAAAATAAAGGACAGTAGGCTTCTAAAAATGTTCTTTAAGTTTTAAAATGTATTTTAAAAAATAAAAAACAAAGATTCTATTGAGTGGTATTGTAGGGCTTCTAATACAAATTGTTATTTTCTATTTTGTTTTCTTAAGCTCCCAATCCAGTGCGAAACCTTCATCTAGAGCCATTATCCAGTAGCAGTGTACGAGTAACATTTGAACAACCTGTCGGTACTGATTTCCACAAGTTTGATGGCTACAGGATATCGTATGGCAATCAAAATATCTTGGTGGCAAGCAGCAACACTGCAGTTACTATTGAGGGTCTACAGGCGGGTGTGCAGTACACCATTACAGTTGATACCTTCAGTGGGGAGTTAGCTGATCTTACATACTCTACTCCTGTATCAGATGATGTTACTCTTGGTAATGCTATTTGTCATTTGAATGCATTTATTGAATGGTAGGATAAAATTAATCCTCAACTTGAGCTTATATGACCTTGTGGCAAAACATTTTAGAAATCTTTTACCTTTTATTTGCCACCAGGTTTACAGATGGCTAAGATGAATTCTAAAGAAGATGAAGTTCTTGGCTTGATTATTTGGGACATAAAATATGTGGTTTTGGTTTGTCCAGTGATTAAAATCTGTAAATTATTAGCTTGCCTATATATTGTACTGCCTGAGTATTACTGGGAAACCCATTCTTCGTGTTTCATTGAAACACGAAGAATTTAAAAAAAAATTATCCAGCCAATTAAAGCAGTGCGTTGCTTTCATTATAAAAGTTTGCATACTTGTATATCACTTTCATTGGCTATATAAGGCAAATACCAAAACATCCATACAAGGGTACCTCATTAAATGGAGTGGCATGGAAAGAAAAATAGGGAACATAAACAATATAGATAGAGACGATATGAATTTTCCATTCTTTCTGCATCTTTTTGTGCCACTAAATTTTGCTAAGCTACTTAATCATATTGCTCATGATGCAAATTATGTGTGCTTTATCTTTTGGTCCCCATACAGTTGATTTGTTTTTGGAAGCAAATGCTACAACTTCTCTCACCGTTGCATGGGCTCTACCAAATACTGAACGTATTGGATTCCAGATCCGGTATGGTATTGATGGCACTTCAGATATTACCACTGTGGCCTTTGGTCCAAATGAAACCACTGCCACCCTCAACAACCTCCAACCTGGTCAGAATTACATGATCATTCTCTACATTGTGACTCAAGCTAATGTAACATCTCTTCTGGCAGGAGCAGTCTTCCAAACAAGTAAGAAAAAAGATTTATTAACCTGTTGAATACTATACCTGATATAACTCAGGCTGGGATCTGTCAAATTGTGCTCAGTGGCTTAATCATCTATGGAGAGCCTGGAGGGTGTTATTTCTAATTTTCTAAAGTGCATGAATGCGTTAGTTTGATATGCCTTGCAGCTGGGGGAGAAAATATTAACCCATCAAATAATGTAGATAAGGCTAGGGACATGGAACGTGTAGTCTCGTGCATTAAAAAGTTGCGCAGACAAACCTGCGACATCTTATTTTGTGCTAACTGTAGCAGAATTTAATCTACACCTGAAAATATGCCTCTTACCCGAGTTTTTGGTTTGCTGCATCATATCCCATTCATAAAACACAAATTGTTCTTTGAGGTTATTGTTACACTCTAGTATTTAACATATTTTTTTTTCTAAAGGTATAGATACCGTTATGCATCCACACTTGTAATTCATGTGAGTCAATGCAACATTCTTTGACATGGCAACCTAAAATGTTGAATTTATTGTGAGACATTTAAGAGCAATCACCACAACCCTCCAGCAGAGGTGAATACTTACTCTATATAAGAAGCCATCAACATCATCATTTCAATGCTTTGTATTATTTGTTTTTTCATCATCATTTATTACCATCATCATCATCATCATCATCGTCATCATTGTCCTAATGCGTTCTATTATGTTACTTTAATTTTAGTTCCTGACATTGTCAGTGGTATCGTGGGGGCAACAACAGATAGCAGTATAGCTTTATCCTGGAACCCTCCCACAGGAAGAGCAGACTCCTATCTTATAATATATGATCCTCCTTATGGAGCGACTCCTACACCATCTGAGACACCTGATCGAGAATTCACAATCGAAGGTTTGGATCCTGGCATCATGTATGAAGTTAGCATCATTACCTTGGCTGATGGTGCGCAGAGCTCTGCAGCCAGTGGCACTTTCATGACGGGTAAGACCCTGGCCTTCAAGTTCCACTCAACACATTAGTGGATCTGTGGGACTCACACATTGCTTCATATATTCCAATTATGAAGTGAGACTTGATGCCTTTAGCACCAGTGGGCGTAACTAATCCGGAATATGAAATGTACCAACCTACAGAGATTGGATTACAATTATCTGATATTTTGAAATTATAAATGTTCTTTTCCCAGAAAATAACCCGTTTATGCATGAATGTTATTTTGAAATGTCTGATCAACATGGTATACCATATAAGTAGCTATGTTCTTCATAGTTGAAACAAACCATGATTTTAACATTGATATCTTACATATATATGAGAGTGAATGAGAAAGGCTATTTTTTTCCGAAAGGTGTTTAGGTTGAACAGGTAACAGTGCCTTAAAAGATATATAACATGTTCTTACTAAAGTGGGATTTCTATGTATTTCTCAATTTGTATTTGTAAATTCATTTCAAGATAACAACCTAAGTTAAAATCTAATGTTGATCAAGGAATTATTGATTATTTTGGGCAAGTCTTCCATGTAAAATTAACTACCAGATGTATAGCTTTACGTCATCGCCAATGGGAAAGGTGGCCCTGTATTAAACCTATGGGAATTCAAGAATTAACAGGTTAATAGTGATTGTCAGCTTGTAATTGGAAAGCAAAGGAGTAGGTTCAGAGGTAAAGAGTCATTCTGGTACTGATTTTCTATATTTTTCTGGTTGCTTCCATTTGCTTTTGTCTCTTAAAGATATAGACACAGATTTAATCCACATGAAAAAAAAACAACTTATGCTATAAGGCTTTGTATCAGTAGTCTGAGGCCAATTTGACTGTGGCCTTTAGTGTCTTTCCCACTCAGCATTTTTTGGTGCACTATGCTCCTCTTCTTCCATTGACAAAACAACATGGGGATTGGGAAAGACGTTGTGAACTCCTGGATGTGGGAAAGACGTAAAAACCGATGGATGTGATTTTTTATAAGGTGCCTAAGTACTCCTTCCTACTTAGGCCTATCGAGATTTCCTAAGTGGAACCTTCCTTCTATCAGAAGGTCTTTTGACTGATATCCAAAAATACAAATATCTACACTCCTAGAAAACTGCTAGAGGTGTTTGTAATGCATTGTGTCCAGTTTATTTCTCTTCTGAAATTTTTGACAGCTTCCTTCATCTTCCTCAAAAGTATACAGTGTGATATCAAAACAAAACAAAACTAGAGCAATGCCATGCATTCTCAGACAGACAGGGTTGCTGGCTGAGGATGCATGCCCGTCACAGTGATTCAGTCAATGACAATTTATGGCAAAAATAATGATAGCCATGACTGCAGACATCATAAAGTCTTGGTGATGCAGGAGTGTGCAAAACCAACACAGATAATGAACAGGTGATGGTTGTGCACACTTTACAGTAACTTGCTAATTACGTGACAATGAAAAAAAGCAAAGAAATGACAAAGAAGAATCAAATATAAGATGAACTAAAGTGTAATCTCCTAGGTATCGTATACGTATAATATTTATATCCATCATAATGCAATATGATTGTAGCACTGAGCAGAGACAAAAGAAGAAATGCTTTGACATGGCGTGTCATTCAAGAACTGAATTAGAAGAGTTTGATTGTAAAAACCAGTAAAAAGTGATGCCACCATTGCATGAAAACACAAATTGCCTTCCTTTTGATACCCCACTCATTTTGTTTCAGGGAAAAATATGGGGGGTGTTTCACAAAGACAAAGATTGACTAAAATGGCACTTAACTATGGCTGGCCACTCATGCCACTGTTTTCTTTCACCAGGGATCTCTCAAAGGATTTGTAAATCCTGGACACAAATCTGTAGAATTGACAATCTTTTATAGTTCATTGATGAAGAAAACAAAAAATGTAAATTCTTAAGGACATTCCACCGTTAAAATCAAATCCATGTCATTTTCTCCAAATTTTGCATAGAGTTACTTTGGTACCTATGTAGGCCAAAAATGCAAAAAATAATATAGGTTCATGTGCTTATTTTTTTTCTGCGGGACTTTGAAGTTGCCATAATTGGATGGCAGATAAAATGACGCAATCAAGAGATTTAGGCCTCTGTTAGACCTCACGATTTCGACAAACAAGTATAAATCACATTTACTCTGTCAAAACCCTATTAAACTTGATCAAATCTTCCAGATTTGTAGTGAAATGTATGACAAAGATTAGATGGAAAGACTCTTTAAACTGGGCCATCTGTAGTTTTCTTTAAACTAGCAGCGCCCTCATATGGTGCTAAAAAGGACAAAAACATTATCTCAGAGGCTTGCAATCTAGACAAAAAGTAAAAAGGACAGTTTAAGCTGCACTTTATTCAAAATCCATGTCATTTTTATGAAAATGTGCAGAGTTGTAGAGGAATGACTAGTGAAGGGGTAACACATAAAAAAAGGGGGGTTCATTTTCAAGCTGTCGGCGCCCTAATGGCTGCAGATCGGCTTGAAAACCTCAAAAACGCGCCAAAAACATGCAAAATGTTGATATTCTAATCCAAAATACGGGCGATTCAGTTTTATGGCCCCAAACATTCAAAACCCATGTCATATTCGTCTTTCTCTCTAGAATTGTAGAGGAAAGTATAATGGAGAGATTACAATATTTAAAAAGTGGGATCCATGTGCTTGTTTTTGAAATATCGTCACCCTAATAGTTGCAAATCGGCTTGAAAACCACAAAAACGCGCCAAAAACATGCAAAATGTTGATATTCTAATCCAAAATACGGGCGATTCAGTTTTATGGCCCCAAACATTCAAAACCCATGTCATATTCGTCTTTCTCTCTAGAATTGTAGAGGAAAGTATAATGGAGAGATTACAATATTTAAAAAGTGGGATCCATGTGCTTGTTTTTGAAATACCGTCGCCCTAATTCTTGCGAATCGGCTTGAAAACCACAAAAACGCGCCAAAAACATGCAAAATGTTGAGAATTTAATCCAAAATACGGCCGATTCAATTTTATGGCCCCAAACATTCAAAACCCATGTCATAATTGTCTTTCTATCTAGAATTGTACAGGAAAGTATACTGAAGAGATTGAAACGTTAAAAATGTGGGGTCCATGTGCTTGTTTTTGAACTATCGTCGCCCTAATAGTTGCGAATCGGCTTGAAAACCACAAAATGCGGCAAAAAACATGCAAAAGGCTGAGAATCTACGCTGAAAACGAAAGTTGGTCAAATGACTAAAAAGATTAGTCATTCACTTATTTGACTAAGAAATTATTAGTCATTTGTTTTGAAACTGACTAATATTAATTAGTCAGTCAAATTATGTCTTATTCAAGTAATCCTGGAAATAATAAGTATTGCATGAGAAAGAATTGGTCCGTAAATAGTCCTACACTGAAATCAGTTAGTCTTACATTAATTAGTCTTTTTACTCATTTGCTAGTCAATGATGACATGACGTGGTGCTGAGGTAAGCTGTCAGTCATGGGAACTAATTGAAAAAAAAAAAAAAACAATATTCAAATTTTATATATACTTTTAAAAAACAGTGGCTGTTCTTGAAACCCTGAATGCTTGTCATAAGCTTGACTGACATAGCAACAAGTACAGCTGAAGTAGTGTACGCAAACTTGATTCCAAGTTATTTTTGTAGTTAAAACCGGGAGTTAATAGACCTGTTTACTAACATATTATTCAAATTTTATGCATACCTTTCAATCATTGGTTGTTGTTGATAACGGGAAAGCTTGCCAAAGGCTTTCAAGACAGAGCAACAAGATTAGTAATGTTACCCAAGTAGTGTACTAGTGTTTGTTCACTACTAACAGATTTAAGGAATGTCTCCTTAGTCTATAGTGCAGACGTCCGGTCCAGGTGTTCCTGAGATGATATAAACATTTTTCATTGGACTTCTCAATTAAACACAGGAATAATGCCTGCAGAAATAGGTAAAAAATATCCCCTCAGGTATGCAGTATTCAGTTTTCTGAGAGTAGGAACTCCAAAAGAGGGATTTTCCCACTAAAGAAAGCACACGAATTGCGAATCGCGAGCAATATTCGCCGATTCACATTACATTTCATTACACAATGCTATTGCTATTTGAACATAATCACTGTGACCACCTAATTTGCCATTAGGCAACCTAACCAATATTGTACTGGTTGCCTGGCTGGCAATCAAGAAAAAAAAGTGAAGTGAGAGCCCTGTGAATCTTTACTAAAGCTTTAGACAGGCTTTACAATCAATTGTAATTGTTACCATATATCATGACGAATGAAAATCTAGTCAATTTTGCAAACCAAAACCAGCAAGAGCTAGCTGCGCTCTTGGCCGGCCAGCTCGGCAGGCTCGGCGTTGCATCTGCGCTGTGATGCACCGTGAACAATCAGCTGACGCGCACAGCTGATCCATCAGCTGTGCGCCTGACGTTTTATCCTGCGCGGTAGGGATGCGCAGAAACATAACTGTGGAATGTCCTTAAAATTGGTGACAATGATTTGCGCATCCCTCGAGCGACTGATGGTGAAAGCAAACAGTGGCATGAATGGCCTGCCATAGTTAAGAGCGATTTGAGTCAATCTTAGTCTTTGTGAAACACCCCCATGATCTAGAATATTGTTTATTTTGTTGTAAGTTTCTTCCTTTTTTAGAAACTTGAATTGCAACAGTTACTATTTCAAATCCACCAAAAGTTTTGTAAATCAAACACTTCATTTATTTTGTTTTAACTAATGATTTCTGTTTAATAATATGTTTAATTTTTGCTCAGATATTGGAGATACAAGTTTGATCCGTCTGAAGGACATCACAGCTACCTCTCTCTCTGTGACATGGAGTCCAATGGCAGGTGTTACTCAATACACAATCTCCATCAACCCTACTGATGGGAATCCAACATTTCATGTATTTCCTGGGGAAAGACTGTTTGCTGAGTTCACTGGGTTGTCTGAGGGCACTTCATATAGAGTCACATTGCAGACAACGCCTGCTGGTACTCCTTTGACAGCTGACTTCATAACAAGTAAGTGACACACCTACAAATATTTAACATATTGGCTGCACAATGTTAGTACTGTTCTTACTTATTTAAACATTATAGCTTGGTCAATAAGGAAAGCAACCTTGTTAATTGATGAAAATGACAATGGTAAGGAAGAACCCCAAAATCAATTTGCAGCATCTTAATTATCAAGGCACTGTAATATTCAGACTTATGCCAATAGATAGGCCTACCAGTTAGGAAGCTTATCAAAGGGCGTGTCCATCCGTTTTTATCGGCTTCTCCATGCCTGGGTATTTACATTTGCCTTTCCCGATCCCTGTAGTTTTGTCTTCATAGTGGCAGAGAATCAGAAGGGATTTGGTGGAAAAAAATATGCTGAGCAGGAATCCTGCTCGATGTTTTATTCAAATTGGGCTCTGATTTATGATACCAAGCCTAATGAGTTTGAACTATATGACATGTAAATGCTTTTTGAAGGGGATTTGATTTGTTCGCTTTTATTTTTGTATTTTTTCTTTAGATATACCTGATCCTGGTGAGGTGACTGTTCAGTCGTTCACGACCAACGCCATCACAATCAGCTGGGGAGTGGTACCCAATGTCGTTGGGTATTCTGTCACCATCAACCCATCAGAAGGACAGCGTATTGAGAACACTATGAACAGAAGAGTGGACTTTACTCAGCTCACTCCAGGGAGGTTGTACTCGATCACCCTTACTTCACAAAGAAGTAGCGGGTCTGATATTACTTCCAGTGTGATGCAACGAACTGGTGGGTGCAACATTTCATTTCACTGATCTTTTCCATGTAAAACATTTCAGTAATAACCTGTACATGTGCAGTACTTCTTATCACAAGGTGTGCAAAACCAATACTGGTAATTTATCCTTAATGAAGGATTAACACTAGACGCAAGGTACAAAACCCAACTGAGACTTCAGGTCTGAGAGCATTCTTATGTTCCTACTCATCTTGTATTTTGAAAAGTTTTTTTTTTTTAATAGAAATAATATTTGAGGCTCATATATAGGCCTGGTGATATGTCAACCAGTAAGGTAGTTTATCAAAAGTCGCGTCCTTCAGGTTTTATCAGCTTCTCTACGCCCAGATTTTCAAAGCGGCTTTCCCGCTCCCCGTTAATTTTTCTTTGCAAAAGAAACAGAAGGATTAGAATGCAAATGATGCTGAGTGGGAATCCTCGCTCTAAGCCACAGTAAAAATTTATGATAAGAAGCTTAAACATATACTTAGCAAAATGTTGTTTTGTCATTGCTACTTTATACTTTTTTCACTGGGAAAGCTCACATTTTTTGTTTTGCAGCTCCAAGTCCACTGTCTTCACTGGTTGTTAACTCTCTTAATGCTGATGATACCATAGGCCTTCAGCTATGTTGGGTATTACCATCTGAAGGAGAATGGGATCGCATTAGGTTTGTATAGTACTCTATTGATCCATTGAGCATGATTTGAATTTAGCATAACATGATTTTCCACTGACCCCAGCCCGAGTTATCTTGGGCTTAGTGTTCAATGGGTTAAACTTGAAATATGTGACTGAAGAATAATGTGAGAAACAGATGGTAGAAGTGGTTCGGATACATGATGTGATGATGTTTTTTTTTTCATTTATAGAAGGCCATCTGTGTGGAAAGAAGTCAACAGGAAGCCCTTGTGAAATGTTCTTAAATAATGCACATGTAATTAGAGTGTAGCCCACGTAACGTCGGAGAAGTAGGGTACCAAATAACTTTCTAAAGTTTGAGTTGAGCCTGTAAAACAGGAGGCAAGGAGAAGATGTTCAGTGCTGAAACTCGTGAGATGGAGTGCCTTTAATCATACAATTATTTCAACAAGATAACATGCATATCAAGCACATAATATCGCATACTATATAACCAAGCCCACTACTACTGATTCTAATGTAAAGTCATCACAGCTAAGTCACCAAAATAACATAACAAACTAAATACAAATATTATATAGCCATATATTCGGATACTCGTCACAGATCGATCAAGCACAGACTAAAGTATACAATAGAAGATAGCTAAATAGATATCAACATACATAATTATCGAACACTGGAAATACTGACAGTTTGGTTTATCGACATTAAGCATTTAGTTTATATTACGGTCATTATCATTATTTATTGTCATTATTAGTATTATTGTTATTCTTTTTATTGTTATTGTCATTATTATTATTATTAGTAGTAGTAGTAGTAGTTGTTGTTGTTATTAGTAGTAGTATTACTACTACTACTGTTATTAAAAATATATCAAGCATATTACAGAATAGTATAATCTGTGTTATAAAAAATAAAGATTATAAACAGAGTAAATAAAGATATTAAAGAAATATGTACTAAATAGTGATAACAAGGAAATTATGGTCTAATAACACATAACGAATGACAAATGTATGTAACATGACTAATCAAAAATACAGTATAACTGGAGAGTATTTTTAAAAACTGATAATATGACCACATGAACTGGACACGCGTAGTGCGAGTGAATAACATTGTAGCCCTGTGAGTATATGAATTTCTGCTTTGAAAGGATGGGAGAACGGTACTGAGCGTCTTCAGCTCCTAATACAAACTATAAGTAATAATATACTTTTAACAGTGACAGCTAAGCCTAGTTGCCTCAACCACTAATACCTGTCTTGTACAAAAATGAAACAATAAACCTAATACTATACTATAAGCCCCTTTCCTGCTTATACAAAGGAGCTGCTACTGGTCTCCCCATTTACAGCAAGTAGTTAAAAGTTGTAAGAACTAATCTAAACATCACAATCTCTCAAAACTATTTCTCAGAACAAAGAAAAAAATGTTTATATATATCTTTAAACTTGAAATTATCAGTGGTCACTTAAGGTGAACATAGAGGTTCATGAACCAGGAATTATTGATCAGCTCATACCTGTGAGCTAGAATTATCATAATACTGAAGTAATATAACAAGCAATTTAGATGAGAATATATTCCGCGGGTAAATTACACTACTTAACCTAAGATTTCTTCCTCTAAAATAAGGATATTTACAAATCATAACACATTCATACTCATATCAGTACAATAGCACTATGGTATAAAACAAATTATTATCTACTTCAAGATTAAACTGGATAAAGAATATGATAATTTACCTGTAAAACAGGAGGCAAGGAGAAGATCGATGTTTAGTGCTAAAACTCGTGAGAGGAACTGCGAGGGGTTGAGTGGGTTTCACGAGTTCATTGTATTTTCCATAATTTCTAAAGGGAAGAGGGTAACCAGATTTGAATAATGTTAGAGTTAACATAGAAGTTTTGTGGTTTCACGTTAAAAGTATTTTGCATAAATAGCATCATGTGAAATGCAACATTTCACATGGAAAACCGGGTGGGGTATGTGATTAGTCTTTAAACTAGTCACCTAGTTACAAGAGAACGTTGAAAAGTAGGCTACAATGTAATGAAAAGGTTAGCTCAAGACCAGAGCATTTACATTTGTTGTACGAATTTGTGTGTGACAGCATCAACAAAACATTTCCTCTGAAATACATGTATCACTTTTGATGATAATATACCACTAATGCAGCCTCGTAATCTAATGTGCTGGAAACGGGAACATTGTCATTCATTGGAATAGACTAGTCCCTTTCTATTTTGTCAGTAGAATTTGGAAAACTGTGCATATTAGCACATTTAATAACTGCAGAACTGTCCAAAGCCATTCTGCTATGCACTGTGGCTTCAAACAATTCTAAAGTTTATGACATGTTTTAATTTCATCCAGTACACTCATAGCTGTGTGTTATTTGTACACTATGTTATTTTTAAGGATCACCTATACCCCAGTGAATGGGGTTAGTCAAATGGAGTTGGTTGGTAGAACAGACACAAGTTTCACACTCGAGGGAATCCTTCCAAACACCAATTATCTTGTGGAAGTGGCATCTGTCTCCGGCCTTGATAACACAACAGAAGAGAGTACACCGGTCACACAATCAATAGTAATCCGTAAGTACTCTTTACCCATTCCATCTAGGAACCAGGTGGCTCGAGGATTAATTAAGCCTCTGGGAATGAGAGAATTAAGTATTTGACAGTTGTTTTTTTTTTTATTATCACAGATTTTATTACATTACTTCAATGGATAGGATATAACAATTTCAGGATAATAAAAGACAAATCATACATAAATGAATTTCTACAATTCGGCAAGTATATAATGGGTGTGACTTCTAGAACAATCTAAGCCAAAGGAGAATAATAAATGGATGGTCAAGTTCCGAACGCACTCAAAATAAATGTTCAATCACACAGTTCCATACAGTTATGCTTCATTTAATCATAGCCAATAATGCTCGAAGTGTCGCAACAGTTCACAAATCATGAGATTGTAAATCGTAAACGAGTGAAGCAATTGAACGAGTGAGCGAGAGACGAATCGAACGAATCAGTGATGACTGAGTGTGAGTGAATGAGCGTGCGAATGAGTGGTTCGCTGTAATACAAGAAGATAAAACACACCATAAATATTTGATCAACAATCATTATATCGAATAACTAACAATAACACAAATAGAGAATAACTTCTTATCAAGTGAAACGTAATACAAGTTTCTAACTATATAATGATAATTCATGATACCAACACCCACAAAGTTAATACAGTTGTTTAGGCCTATGTACAATTAAGATACAACATAACCAACTACTAAATATGAACTTAATCTCATCCTAAACCAAAGATAAATCGGTACTAACTTTAATCCAGATACTACTGAACGCAAGCCGTTGTGCAAACAAGCCCCTCTTCTCAGAACTTCGTACCCATGGCAACAGCCTAGCTGACTGCCTTGCCACAACTTTCACCCATTGACAATCTGTGCACACCCAGAACAAAGACTTATTTGTAGCTACACTAGTGTACACGTTCATGGGTCAAACTTTCTCTCTCTCTCTCTATCTCTCTATCTATCTATCTCGCCAAGTCAAATTTCCTCTCATGAAACCTTCTCATTTAGAATTACTAGCAACAATCAAAGATGATGATAGTATATAATGTTAGTTAAAACATAAGAAGGATAATTTTTTTATGAATCTATATACATTATTCCAATCGGAATCGAGTTCACCCTTCTAGATAGTAGAAGTATTGGACCATAGGGTGGGCCACCCTATATACTGAGATGCAGTCCTTACAACTTCATAACAAACAACTTGACTTTTCTGGCTTAATAAATTCATAAGTCCACTGAACTACTACAGTATTATCAATACAAACATGTTAATAACTATATAAAGAACGCAATTTCAACTCACCGATTGTTTGACCTCCACAATTCTGCAATTTTCCTAAACTTTTGCTGTAAAATGATGAACACTTTCTGACTGTGGAACTTTCTTTTGTCTTCTGATGCCAAGTGGGATAACTTCTTGGTATCTCCCTTCTTGGTATCTGAGTCATGTTTGATTAGCATATCTGGCCAATGTGTTGACCAATTGGATTACTGTTGCTACCAGGTTCAGGGCTGGGTATGGTCAGTCTGACCAACCAGAATCAGTACACTTGTAAACAATTTTGTTACTAGGGTGGAAAGTGAGTTGATAATCAGTAAACACTGGAAAAAACTTAAACATGCAAGTGAACTAGTAGAGATATTAGTCTTGAATTTACAGACCCTTTTACTTCGTGCCGCTACATAGGGAATTAATCAATGTTTTTTTCATTTCTCTAAGTGAACTGAAAGTTTGCCTTGTCTAATTACAATAACTCTTTCTACTTTTTCCAAAATTGAAATATCTTTTTGAACAAGCTTAAAGACCAATGTTTTTTCAGTATATTTTTGTCTGTAGATAAAGTATTTACCATAAAACAGAATTGTGTTAAAGCATTCTTTGTATGAACTCCAAAATAAATATCTAAATCCAAAATTCGCAAAGTAAGAACATTCAAATCAACCAGTCACTTGTTTACCTCATTCCAAAATGTTTTAGAAAAACAAAATTAATGCATAAGATCTTGACTTTCTTTCCTACAAAAATTGCATGTTGGTGAACTTTTTACTCCAATTCGAAACAAAAATTAATTTGTTGCTATTCTTCTATGAATGAACTTAAATTGAAAAGAACATATGTTTGTATCCAGTGTAGCCTTGAATATTCTTTTAAAACGGTCTTGCCATTGAATTAACATCTCTAAACTCAAATTTAGGTCATTTTCCCATTTATTTAAGTGATTTGTATCATTCAAACTTAAACATACCTACTTACAAACACTGGATAGCAAAATTTTGTTGGTTTCTTTTTTGACAAAACTGCAATTTGTGGTCTTCTGGAGAACGAACAGAATGACAATGCATAAACAAATTTCGCCACGTTGACTTGATAGCACTAACAATAGCAAAGTAGCGCATAAACTGATTAACATTTAAATTAAAAATTAGCTGCATTTCTCTAAAAGATTTAAGATTTCCGTTCTCATTCAGAATATCACTTACAAACCTTATACCTTTGTCAAACCAATTTCTGAAAAAAGTTGTTCTACCATCAATTTTGATAAATTAATTATTCCATATAAATTGTGATGCAACCTCCTTGAATTTGACTAGATTGTAATATTTGTAGGAAGACCAAGCTATCAAGACATCGTGCCAAAATTGACCGACAAGAAAAAAAGTTACATCATCAGTGCAAAAGTTACCATTGAAGATGAATTCTCCCCCGTACGTATTCACTTGGAATTGAAAAAATGTTCTCCACCTGCCTTTATTTTGGTTGTCAAGTACCCTTTTGACACATGAATTTTTTTAACACACTACAAAAAGTTTTAATATGGGTCACTTTTAACCCCCCCGTGTTCATATTCATTGTACATTAAATTTCTTTTGATACGGTTTTTCCTCCCGCTCCATAAAAAGTCAAAGAAGACTTTTTGCAAAGTATCGAAAAAGGTTTGCGGTGGATCTGGTAAGTTACTAAACAAATATACAAACTTGGGAAGTACTAATGATTTCAATATTGTAATTTTACCTAAAAGAGTCAAATTGCGATAGTTCCACACTTTCAGACGTTTATAAGTTTCTTTCAATTTGATGTCAAAATTTATAGAACAAATATCTGACAAATCGTGAATTGGGATTTGTATTCCTAAGTAATTAATGACGTCATCAACCCATTCTAAATGTAGTTCTCTACATAGTGTACCTTTGAAATTCCCCAGCCTGACAATCTTACTTTTGTTGACATTAATTTTTAAACCTGAAATGTTGGAATATTTAGATAAAATAGCAAAACAGAAAGATTCTGCTCATTAGCATCAAGATAAATCAATGTATCATCAGCATACTGACTAAGAAGTATTTCATTTCCTTCAAAGTTGATTCCCTGAATATGTGTACTCTGTCTTAACATAACTCCTAGTATCTCAGCCCCAATTAGATAGAGGTATGGGGAAAGTGGGCATCCTTGTCTTACCCCCCTGTGAAGATTAAAAACAGGTGATGAGAATCCATTGTTTATAACACAGCTTTCGATATTAGTATACATCAGTTTAACAAAAGATATAAATGTATTTCCAAAGCCGAATTCATTCAAAGAGATATCTAGAAAATTCTATTCAACCAAATCGAATGCCTTTTCGAAACCTATCGAAAAGACAGTACCAATGATTGAGAATTTTTTGCTTCAATCTATAGAGTCTAAAAATAGACGGATATTTTCGCCAATGTATCTGTTCTTTAAAAAACCAGTTTGATCTCCATGTATAATAAAAGGAAGAACTTTTTAAAGTCTAGTTGCGAGAATTTTTGCCAGTATCTTGTAATCTGTATTTAAATGTGAAATGAAAGTATTTGACAGTTGATTGACCCAAATTCTCAAACTTTTTGAAAATAGAATTGGTTAATTCCAAGAGGTTTAACCCTAAAATAACCTTTTTTAAAAGAATTTTTGACAGTACTTTGCAATGACTCGATATTTCAATCTGAGATTCCATGAGTTTTTTCTTTGATCCTCGCACGTTTTGAGAGCAAATTCGTGACACCAGGGCATGCGGTTCCAAAGTTACGCATAATTTTATACATGCACATCGGACTCAAAATTGCTCAAAAACGTCATTTTATGTACAGTTTCAGTACCAATTATTTTCAGAAAAAAATTATAAATGTATGATTATTTTTGCTTTTACTGATTAAAATCAAGGAATTTTATGCTGTTTATGATCATAATAGTGTCGCCAACAAATTTCATTGAAAAAACAGAGAGACCACCTCTTTATTCCATCAGAATTTTCTTTATGTATTCTTCCCCATTTTTTGATAACTCAAAATCAGTTCAGTCAAATTTCGTCAAATTTTTGACGAAGAACACGTTTTCCTAAGGTTTTCAGGGTCATCAGATTATCATGATATAATCTAGGTGCCATTTTGTGAAAACCTTGTATTGATAATATCTTCATAACGGAAAGTCATTTCTAATATTTGGCATGATTCAAGTTCAAAGAATTCACACTTCTTAGATGGGGTTTTAAAACGCATTTTATAACACAAAAGCAAATGAGTGGGCAACATTTCAAGCGCAGTTTTTGTTGCATCATTGCGTGCTGATATATTGACCGGTTGGTCAATATTCCCAATGAAAATGACCACCAGTGAAAATATATTGATTTGGATCCTCACAATCGATATTACGTAATACGCTTTTGACCAATCACACCCTGCCATCTGTATGAGCCATCTAATATATGTATTTATTCATTTGTTCATTTTTATATATATTCAATTTTAGTCACCTTTCTTCATTTATATATTTATTCACGTATCTACCTTTAAACTTTTTAACTATTTAGGCAAACAAATTAAACGCATAACTAACATTATCATCATTATTATTGTTATGATGTTTATGATTTTCTCTTTTGCAGCCGTGACATGCTTGATACCCAAGTTCCCACCCAACATCTCAACTCCAGATCAAGGCTGTGTGAGTGGCAGTAATATCACCTATGAAACAACTTGTCTTTATCAATGTCATGTAGGGTATGATCTTGTGGGAGATTCACAGGTGACTTGCTTGGTGAATGGTAGTCTATCGACTCCTCTTCCATCGTGCGAAGGTGAGATTAATATTTTGTTAATAATTGAGTATATGTATTTATTCATTTATTTATTTATTTATTAGTATTAATAATTTATTATATGTATTTATTCATTTATTTAGTTATCTTTTTTGTTTGTTTGTTTATTCATTTGTTTTCATTTATCTTCATTTATTTATCTATTTAGTTACATATTTATTTATTTAGGCAAACATATAAAACATAATATGACTAGCATTATTATCATTAATGTTGTTATCATTGTTATTATCATCATTATCCGTGGTTATTACTCATGTTTAGATTTCCAAATTTCCATTTGCGTACTGATATATTGACACTTTGGTCAATATTCCCAATGAAAATGACCACCAGTGAAAATATAATGATTTGGATCCTCACAATCGATATCACATAATGCGCTTTGGACCAATCACACCCTGCCATCTGTATGAGCTTTCTAACATATGTATTTATTCATTTGTTCATTTTGATATATATATTCAATTTTAATAACGTTTGTCCATTTATCTATTTAATCATATATTTACCTTTAAACTCTTTAAAATTTTCAGGAAAACAGATTAAACGCATAACTAACATTATCATCATTATTATCATTATGATTATTATGATTTCCTCTTTTGCAGCCGTGACATGCTTGATACCCGAGTTCCCACCCAACATCTCAACTCCAGATCAAGGCTGTGTGAGTGGTAGTAATATCACCTATGAAACAACTTGTCTTTATCAATGTCATGTAGGGTATGATCTTGTGGGAGATTCGCAGGTGACTTGCTTGGTGAATGGTAGTCTATCGACTCCTCTTCCATCGTGCGAAGGTGAGATTAATATTTTGTTTATCTAATTGATTATATTCATTTATTTTATTTATCTTTTTTCATTTGTTTATTCATTTGTTTTTATTTATCATCATTTATATATCTATTTACTTACATATTTATTTCTTTAGGCAAACACATAAAACATAATATGACTAGCATTATTACGGTATCATTAAAGGAGAATGCAACCCAGGCATCAGTGTGTTCTTAGTGAATAAAGATGACCAAGAAAAATAAACAGTGAAAGTTTGAGCAAAATCAGATAATCTGTTCAAGAGTTATGAACTTTGAAAGTTTAATTGAATCCTTATTGTGGGGATTCTTGAATTGCAACATAGCCAGTATATGTGATGTCATCGTGGACAACTCTCCTTTCACTTTGTACACAGAATTTTAGGTTTTCTTAATTTCCAAGAAAAATAAAAATTCTTTTGATTTATTGTTTGAGAATGATATGGCTATGTCAATTCTGCAAGCTTTTTGGGAAGAATTGTGTTGATTCCGGACTTGAAATTTCATATAAATCAATTTTTAGGAAAAATCATGTACAAAATGAATTGAAAGTTGTCCACAATGACATCACATATACTGGCTATGTTGCCAGTTCAAGGATCCCTACAATAAGGATTTACTTAAACTTTCAAGGTTCATAACTCTTGAACAGATTGTCCAATTTTGCTCAAACTTTCACTGTTTACTCTTCTTTGTCATCTTCATTCACTAAGAGAACACTGATGCCTGGGTTGCATTCTCATTTAATGTTGTTATCATTGTTACTATCATAATAAACAGTGGTTATTATTCATGTACATATTTCCAAATTTTCATTGGCGTACTGATATATTGACCCTTTGGTCAATATTCCCAATGAAAATGACCACCAGTGAAGATATAATGATTTGGATCCTCACAATCGATATGACGTGATGCGCTTTGGACCAATCACACCCTGCCATCTGTATGAGCTATCTAATATATGTATTTATTCATTTGTTCATTTTTATGTATTTTCAATTTTAGTCACGTTTCTTCATTTATCTACTTATTCATGTATTTACCTTTAATTTTTTCTACATTTTTAGGCAAACAGATTAAACGCATAACTAACATTATCATCATTATTATCGTTATGATGATTATGATTTTCTCTTTTGCAGCCATGACATGCTTGATACCCGAGTTCCCACCCAACATCTCAACTCCAGATCAAGGCTGTGTGAGTGGCAGTAATATCACCTATGAAACAACTTGTCTTTATCAATGTCATGTAGGGTATGATCTTGTGGGAGATTCGCAGGTGACTTGCTTGGTGAATGGTAGTCTATCGACTCATCTTCCATCGTGCGAAGGTGAGATTAATATTTTGTTAATAATTGATTATATGTATTTATTCATTTATTTATTTATTTATTATTATTAATAATTGATTATATGTATTTATTCATTTATTTATTTATCTTTTTTTGTTTGTTTATTCATTTGTTTTCATTTATCTTCATTTATTTATCTATTTAGTTACATATTTATTTAGGCAAACATGTAAAACATAATATGACTAGCATTATTATCATTAATGTTGTTATCATTGTTATTATCATCATTATCCGTGGTTATTACTCATGTTTAGATTTCCAAATTTTCATTTGCGTACTGATATATTGACACTTTGGTCAATATTCCCAATGAAAATGACCACTAGTGAAAATATAATGATTTGGATCCTCACAATCGATATCACATAATGCGCTTTGGACCAATCACACCCTGCCATCTGGATGAGCTTTCTAATATATGTATTTATTCATTTGTTCATTTTGATATATATTCAATTTTAATAACGTTTGTCCATTTATCTATTTAATCATATATTTACCTTTAAACTCTTTAAAATTATCAGGCAAACAGATTAAACGCATAACTAACATTATCATCATTATTATCATTATGATGATTATGATTTCCTCTTTTGCAGCCGTGACATGCTTGATACCCGAGTTCCCACCCAACATCTCGACTCTAGATCAAGGCTGTTTGAGTGGCAGTAATATCACCTATGAAACAACTTGTCTTTATCAATGTCATGTAGGGTATGATCTTGTGGGAGATTCGCAGGTGACTTGCTTGGTGAATGGTAGTCTATCGACTCCTCTTCCATCGTGCGAAGGTGAGATTAATATTTTGTTTATCTAATTGATTATATTAATTTATTTATTTATCTTTTTTCATTTGTTTATTCATTTGTTTTCATTTATCATCATTTATTTATCTATTTACTTACATATTTATTTCTTTAGGCAAACACATAAAACATAATATGGCTAGCATTATTACGGTATCATTAAAGAAGAATGCAACCCAGGCATCAGTGTGTTCTTAGTGAATAAAGATGACCAAGAAAAGTAAACAGTGAAAGTTTGAACAAAATCAGACAATCTGTTCAAGAGTTATGAACTTTGAAAGTTTAATTGAATCCTTATTATGGGGATTCTTGAATTGCAACATAGCCAGTATATGTGATGTCATCGTGGACAACTCTCCTTTCACTTTGTACACAGAATTTTACATTTTCTTAATTTCCAAGAAAAATAAAAATTCTTTTGATTTATTGTTTGAGAATGATATGGCTATATCAATTCTGCAAGCATTTTGGGAAGAATTGTGTTGATTCCGGACTTGAAATTTCATATAAATCAATTTTTAGGAAAAATCATGTACAAAATGAATTGAAAGTTGTCCACAATGACATCACATATACTGGCTATGTTGCCAGTTCAAGGATCCCTACAATAAGGATTTACTTAAACTTTCAAGGTTCATAACTCTTGAACAGATTGTCCAATTTTGCTCAAACTTTCACTGTTTACTCTTCTTTGTCATCTTCATTCACTAAGAGAACACTGATGCCTGGGTTGCATTCTCATGTAATGTTGTTATCATTGTTACTATCATAATAAACAGTGGTTATTATTCATGTACATATTTCCAAATTTTCATTGGCGTACTGATATATTGACCCTTTGGTCAATATTCCCAATGAAAATGACCACCAGTGAAGATATAATGATTTGGATCCTCACAATCGATATGACGTGATGCGCTTTGGACCAATCACACCCTGCCATCTGTATGAGCTATCTAATATATGTATTTATTCATTTGTTCATTTTTATGTATTTTCAATTTTAGTCACATTTCTTCATTTATCTACTTTTTCATGTATTTACCTTTAATTTTTTCTAAATTTTTAGGCAAACAGATTAAACGCATAACTAACATTATCATCATTATTATCATTATGATGATTATGATTTTCTATTTTGCAGCCGTGACATGCTTGATACCCGAGTTCCCACCCAACATCTCAACTCCAGATCAAGGCTGTGTGAGTGGCAGTAATATCACCTATGAAACAACTTGTCTTTATCAATGTCATGTAGGGTATGATCTTGTGGGAGATTTGCAGGTGACTTGCTTGGTGAATGGTAGTCTATCGACTCCTCTTCCATCGTGCGAAGGTGAATTTAATATTTAGTTAATAATTTATTTTATATATTTATTCATTTACTTATTTATTTATTAGTATAAATAATTGATTATATGTATTTATTCATTTATTTATTTATCTTTTTTCATTTGTTTATTCATTTGTTTTCATTTATCTTCATTTATTTATCTATTTAGTTACATATTTATTTATTTAGGCAAACATATAAAACATAATATGACTAGCATTATTATCATTAATGTTATCATTGTTATTATCATCATTATCAGTGGTTATTATTGGTGTTTAGATTTCAAAATTTCCATTTGCGTACTGATATATTGACACTTTGGTCAATATTCCCAGTGAAAATGACCACCAGTGAAGATATAATGATTTGGATCCTCACAATCGATATCACATAATGCGCTTTGGACCAATCACACCCTGCCATCTGTATGAGCTTTCTAATATACGTATTTATTCATTTGTTCATTTTGATATATATTCAATTGTAATAACGTTTGTTCTTTTATCTACTTATTCATGTATTTACCTCTAAGCTTTTTTAAATTTTCAGCCAAACAGATTAAACGCATAACTAACATTATCATCATGATTATCATTATGATTATTATGATTATTATCATTCTCTTTTGCAGCCGTGACATGCTTGATACCCGAGTTCCCACCCAACATCTCAACTCCAGATCAAGGCTGTGTGAGCAGCAGTAATATCACCTATGAAACAACTTGTCTTTATCAATGTCATGTAGGGTATGATCTTGTGGGAGATTCACAGGTGACTTGCTTGGCGAATGGTAGTCTATCGACTCCTCTTCCATCGTGCGAAGGTGAGATTAATATTTTGTTAATAATTGAGTATATGTATTTATTCATTTATTTATTTATCTTTTTTCATTTGTTTGTGTATTGATATGTTTTCATTTATCTGCATTCATTTATCTATTTAGTTAAATATTTATTTACATATTTATTTTTAGGCAAACACATAAAACATAATATGACTAGCATTATTATCATTGATATTGTTATCATTAATATTATCATCATTATCAGTGGATATTATTCATGTTCATATTTCCAAATTTCCATTTGCGTACTGATATATTGACCGGTTGGTCAATATTCCCAATGAAAATGACCACCAGTGAAAATATAATGATTTGGATCCTCACAATCGATATCACATGATGCGCTTTGGACCAATCACACCCTGCCATCTGTATTAAGCTATCTAATATATGTATTTATTAATTTATTCATTTTTATATATATTCAGTTTTAGTAACGTTTGTTCATTTATCTACTTATTCATGTATTTACCTTAATCCTTTTTTAATTTTTAGGCAAACAGATTAAACGCATAACTAACATTATCATTATCGTTATGATTATTATCATTTTGATTATTTTCATTATTATTCTCTTTTGCAGCCGTGACATGCTTGATACCCGAATTCCCACCCAACATATCAACTCCAGATCAAGGCTGTTTGAGTGGCAGTAATATCACCTATGAAACAACATGTCTTTATCAATGTCATGTTGGGTATGATCTTGTGGGAGATTCGCAGGTGACTTGCTTGGTGAATGGTAGTCTATCGACTCCTCTTCCATCGTGTGAAGGTGAGATTAATATGTTGTTTATCTAATTGATTATATGTATTTATTCATTTATTCATTTATCTTTTTCATTTGTTTGTGTATTGATTTGTTTTCATTTATCTTCATTCATTTATCTATCTAGTTATATATTTATTTATTTAGGCAAACACATGAAACATAATATGACTAGCATTATTATTATTAATATTTTTATCATTGTTATTATTATCATTATCAGTGGTTATTATTCATGTTCATATTTCCAAATTTCCATTGGCGTACTGATATATTGACCGGTTGGTCAATATTCCCAATGAAAATGACCACCAGTGAAAATATAATGATTTGGATCCTCACAATCGATATCACGTGATGTGCTTTGGACCAATCACACCCTGCCATCTGTATTGAGCTATCTAATATATGTATTTATTAATTTGTTCATTTATATATATATTCAGTTTTAGTAACGTTTGTTCATTTATCTACTTATTCATGTATTTACCTTAAACCTTTTTTAATTTTTAGGCAAACAGATTAAACGCATAACTAACATTATCATTATCATCGTTATTATCATTATGATAATTATCATCATTATTATTCTCTTTTGCAGCTGTGACATGCTTGATACCCGAGTTCCCACCCAACATATCAACTCCAGATCAAGGCTGTTTGAGTGGCAGTAATATCACCTATGAAACAACTTGTCTATATCAATGTCATGTTGGGTATGATCATGTGGGAGATTCGCAGGTGACTTGCTTGGTGAATGGTAGTCTATCGACTCCTCTTCCATCGTGCGAAGGTGAGATTAATATGTTGTTTATCTTATTGATTATATGTATTTATTCATTTATTCATTTATCTTTTTTCATTTGTTTGTGTATTGATTTGTTTTCATTTATCTTCATTCATTTATTTATCTAGTTATATATTTATTTACATATTTATTTTTAGGCAAAGACATAAAACATAATATGACTAGCATTATTATCATTAATATTGTTATCATTAATATTATCATCATTATCAGTGGTTATTATTCATGTTCATATTTCGAAATTGCCATTTGAGTACTGAAATATTGACCGGTTGGTCAATATTCCCAATGAAAATGACCACCAGTGAAAATATAATGATTTGGATCCTCACAATCGATATCACGTGATGCGCTTTGGGCCTATCACACCCTGCCATCTGTATGAGCTATCTAATATATGTATTTATTCATTTGTTCATTTTTATATATATTCAGTTTTTGTAACATTTGTTCATTTATCTACTTATTCATGTATTTACCTTTAAACTGTTTTTAATTTTTAGGCAAACAGATTAAACGCATAAGTAGCATTATCATCATTATTATCATTATGATAATTATCATCATTATTATTCTCTTTTGCAGCCGTGACATGCTTGATACCCGAGTTCCCACCCAACATATCAACTCCAGTTGAAGGCTGTTTGAGTGGCAGTAATATCACCTATGAAACAACTTGTCTTTATCAATGTCATGTTGGGTATGATCTTGTGGGAGATTCGCAGGTGACTTGCTTGGTGAATGGTAGTCTATCGACTCCTCTTCCATCGTGCGAAGGTGAGATTAATATGTTGTTTATCTTATTGATTATATGTATTTATTCATTTATTCATTTATCTTTTTTCATTTGTTTGTGTATTGATTTGTTTTCATTTATCTTCATTCATTTATCTATCTAGTTATATATTTATTTACATATTTATTTTTAGGCAAAGACATAAAACATAATATGACTAGCATTATTATCATTAATATTGTTATCATTAATATTATCATCATTATCAGTGGTTATTATTCATGTTCATATTTCGAAATTGCCATTTGAGTACTGAAATATTGACCGGTTGGTCAATATTCCCAATGAAAATGACCACCAGTGAAAATATAATGATTTGGATCCTCACAATCGATATCACGTGATGCGCTTTGGGCCTATCACACCCTGCCATCTGTATGAGCTATCTAATATATGTATTTATTCATTTGTTCATTTTTATATATATTCAGTTTTTGTAACATTTGTTCATTTATCTACTTATTCATGTATTTACCTTTAAACTGTTTTTAATTTTTAGGCAAACAGATTAAACGCATAAGTAGCATTATCATCATTATTATCATTATGATAATTATCATCATTATTATTCTCTTTTGCAGCCGTGACATGCTTGATACCCGAGTTCCCACCCAACATATCAACTCCAGTTGAAGGCTGTTTGAGTGGCAGTAATATCACCTATGAAACAACTTGTCTTTATCAATGTCATGTTGGGTATGATCTTGTGGGAGATTCGCAGGTGACTTGCTTGGTGAATGGTAGTCTATCGACTCCTCTTCCATCGTGCGAAGGTGAGATTGATATTTTGTTTATCTTATTGATTATATGTATTTATTCATTTATTTATCTTTTCATTTGTTTGTTTATTCATTCGTTTTCATTTATCTTCATTCATTTATCTATGTAGTTATATATTTATTTACATATTGATTTAGGCAAAGACATAAAACATAATATGACTAGCATTATTATCATTAATGTTGTTATCATTGTTATTTTGTACTTGTAGTTTCCCTTCCTCCGGTATGCGGAGATCGGCGGTAAACCGCAATAAAGTCAGGTTGGTAGGGGTTCCAGGTTCCTTTCCAGTCGCTGCTGTCGTAGGTGATGAATTTTTAGGAGATATCTTAAGCAGTGACATGTCAGAGAGGAAGAGGTGGAAGAAGGTAGCAAGGAAGAGGGGAGAAGAATGGAGGTGGAGAAAGTTAGAGGATCACCTCCTCTCAGGTCATTCAGGATGAAGTCAGGCACGTCAAGATTTTCAATGTGGGAGAGGAGGTCCAGGCGTTGCTGCAAGAAGATTGGGCAGGAAGCCAGAAGATGGAGAGTGTCTTCATCCTCAAGAGCACAGAGCTTGCATCTAGGATCCGTGCTCTTCCCAATTGTGACGAGCCGGCACTGTGTTGGGTACGTTGAAGTGAGCAGCTGAGCACGTAGGATCACGGCCCTTCGGAGGTGTGGGGGTAGTGAGCAAGGATAAAGAAGAGATATCTTTGGGAGCATTGCAGGCTTCTTCCAGAGAAAGAGGGACGACTTCTTCTCAATGCCTTCACAGACCTCGGCTAGTTGAGCATCATGTACCGCTCTCTTGCAGGTGACCTTCCAGCTGCTGTACTCAAAGTCTTCTGTGGTAAGTGTGGAGAGTGGAGGCAAGTTGTACTTGGAGAGCAGCTTGGACCAGGTGGAGATTGTTGGGGTGTGAATGGAGAGGGCATGGAGAAATGTCCGAAACTCATATCTGGAGTGCTCCAAGTTGAGGAGTTGTCCAATGAGGAACAGGATGTTCAGCTCGATTACTCTGGACAGGTGGAGAAGGTCAGTAAGGAGGAAGACTGCTTCATTGGGGGCACTTCTCGGGAGACCGAGGAGCTTCTTGAGGAGTGTGTTCTGTGCAGAATCAAGTTTCTTTGCGGAGGTTGTGGACAGGTTCAAGAGCTGGGCACCATAGGTCATGCGGGGTATGCAGAACGTTTTCCAGATTTGGGCAATAGTGTGTGGGAGGAACAGGTTGTTGCTTGAGTTGCTGCCAATGATGGAAAATAGGGTGTTATATCCATTTGTGATGATTCTGTTCACATGATCAAAAGGAGTGGGGGATTTGATGATTCCAAGGTGGGGGTGATGGGTGGCCTCCATGATTTTGTCTCCGCAAATGTGGAATGAGAAATCAACATGGTCTGCAGGTTTGATGTTGAAGAAGAGAAGGGCGCTCTTTGTAGGATTGATCGTGTAATCCCAGCTGGTGGCGTATGCTTCTGTCAAGTCCAGCATGGACTGAAGCTCTTCTGGTGAGTTTGCAAGCAAAGCGACATCATCGGCCAGGATGATCACTCCAGCATAGCGGTTCTGGAAGAAGCAGCCGAGTCGCTTAGCCCGCAGTGACTTGATGAGTCCATCTATGAAGACATTGTATAAGGTGGGAGATAGAATACCCCCTTGTCTCACTCCCCGGTTTAGTGGGATAGGAGAGCTGACGGAGTTCTTCCATAATACCTGGCTCGAGGCATCCTGGTACAGTGCAGACAATGTGAATTGAATGCAAGCAGATATTGGGGTTTCCTGAAGTTTTGTGAAGAGACCACTGTGTGATACAGAGTCAAATGCTTTGTTAGCATCAAGGAGTGCAAGGTAGGTTGGAATCCTGGACAATGTGTTGAGTTCGATGGCGAGCTGAAGGACTAATGAGGTAAGGATGCATGATTTCCCAGCTTGGAAGCCAAATTGTAGCTCATCGGGCACATTGACAGAAGCAAGCGGTTTCTCAATATGGGGCTTCAAGATGTTCTCCAGAAGCTTGGACATGCAAGATGTAAGGGAGATGCCACGGTAGCTGACGGGATCATGAATGGGCTTCCCTTTGCCCTTATGTAGCGGGATTATCAGTGCACTTTTCAGGGAAGAGGGGAAGTAGTCAAGTCTGATGCAGGACTGCATGAGAAGCAGAAGAAGCCTACGAGTGGTTGAACCTGCGTTCTTGATGTGTTCGGAAGTGATATTGTCTAGGCCTGGAGCTTTCTTGGGTCTGAAGCGGGAGATTGCTTCATCCATGTCTTCCATGGTTAGAGCTACCTGGTGTAAGGGGGTAGCGACTTCAACAGGCTCCGTTGGTGACAGAGGTAAGGTCCCTGAGGTGGGAAGGCAGGGATTGGTACATGGAGAGCAAGGAACTAAGGGAGGTGTGGAGTTTGGGGGTTGGGTGAGGTCATTCCTCTTGTCAGGGTCATCAGTTGGGTTAGCAGCAAGCCTTGTGAAATATCTCTGCCATCCATGTATAATCTGCTCTCCAGAGAATCGTGTGTTATCACGATCCAGGTATGCAAGCTCTTGAGGGGAGGACTTTCCGGCCTTCTGGTCCTTTACTAGCTTGTAAAAGATAGGAGCATTACGAGATTGTGCATGTTCGATGTCCCATCTTGTGTTCAACTTGAGTAGGGCTGATGACTGTCTCAGGGCCTGACGGAATTCCTTTTTGGCTTTAAAGTAGTTGGTCCTTAGAGGGTGGTTCTCCTCTGCTGGCTTACCAGCTTTTCTCCAGGCTTTCCAGGCAGATAGGGAGGTAGAGTACGCATGATTCACCATAGGCGACCATTCACGTTTCCCCACTTTCTTGTTGGGGTGGATCTTGTGAGGGAGCTGAAGGGAGAGAGTAAGCATATTTTCTTGGAGGAGGGCGAAAATTGAGTCGATGTTTTGGACTGAGAGGTGTAGAGAATCCAGGCTGCGAAAGATATGAGAAGATATGGCTTCTAGGGGGGTGGTGAATTTATCCCGTATGACAGCGGGGTCGGGGGGCCAGTGGATGGTGATCCGCTTGATTCTTGCAGCCTTGTTATGTGGGGGTGTCATGAGTTGGGCTGTATCTACTTTGGAGGGTGGGTGAAGGGTTACAAGGACTGGACGATGGTCAGAAGTGTTGAGAGGATGTTCCTTTGGGACTGAGGGCATATCAAAGAGGCATGCAGTGTTGATTTGTGTGATGAACCCGTCTATGGAAGAGGAGCGTGTGCCATCATCTGACATGAATGTGTTATTATCATCATTATCATTGGTTATTATTCATGTTCATATTTTTTAAATTTCCATAATTAACACAAGTTTCCTATACCAGGGGTTCATGACTGATGCCAAAAATGAAAGAGGATTCATAATTCCGAATATATTTTGATGTATTACTCCTAAGATTCGTTATTCCAAAGGTTGTTATATCATGTATATAGTCCAAAAATGAAATAGGGGTCAGGAGTCGGAATTACGATCCTTTGGAAGAACCACTCTTTGGAATCAATGAATTTTCGGAAAAATGCATGTAACGATTTTATTTTATTCATTTATTTTTCTCATAATAACCATGACCATATTTTCTCCCTATGTATTGTTAGGAGCCACATTCTTTCATTTACAAACTTTTGACAGTAGTGATTTACTCATTTGCTGTTTCTTTCTCTGTTTTTCCCCAGCCTTTAATACCTACATTGTGATCGCAACATTTTTAAATCAGACTTTCACAAGCAGCCTTTCAGATAGAACATCTTCATATTTTAGTCAAGTCACAGAGGAATTGATAAACTACGTAAGTATTATGAGAATCTCTTGTTTAAAATACACACCACCACTATAACACAGGAACCTATGTATTTCAGGTGGGGTATACCAACCTCGAATTAAAAAACCTTGTTTAAAGTCTTAACAGTGCCTTAGCATCTTCGCACGAGAAGTGGTGGTTTTGGATTACACCTGCACACCTCATCATCTTACGTAATAGTGTAAACAGACTCTTACCACAGCACTGACTGAAAGTAAATGAGAAGTATGAAATATATCTTTTACTTGTTTTAAGATATTGCCAGGTCCAAAAGTCACTCATGATTTAGATGGAAACCAAAAATAAACTTTGAATGAAGCAAAATGATCCAGAATTGGCGTTTATAACAACATTTTTAACTCCATAAGCTAGCCTGTCGCGCTGCAATCGTAGCTCTGGGCATCATAAAAAGTAAGTTTCTCTTTTTTCCTTCCCTCCCCCCCCCCTCTCTGTCACCCTGTCAGGTTGCTTCTCTGGCAGGGGGATTAAGCTGCTCAGCACTTTTGTTTATTTAGGCTTACTGCAATCTCAGGTGTCTAGAAGTTACGAAAGTCAAATTGGGGTTTCAGTTTTAAATGATGGGTTTTCGTCGTGGTAGGCCTATGTTTCATTCCATTTGATCCAAAGAATTTCCATCTGCACTGAGCTGAAAAGTTTTTTCTCTTTGTTAAAAGCTTTGCAATGACATTTATCACGTTTACTGCAAGATTTTATATGCAGTTGTCTCTCTTTCCCAAACAATTTGTAAATTTGCAGTTGGTGTGACCTTTGGAATGTATAATGCGACCGTAACTGTTGCTGAAGCCAGTTTAATGGTTTCGAAATCACTGGATGAGATGCAGATACAGAGACAACATGAAATGTAAATTCTGTAAAATTAGAATATTATGTTTGCTCACTGTTTTCCTACTCTGTCAGGTCAAATGCATTTTTGTTTTGTCTTTGTTGCTGTTTTTTATATAGAGTGGGCCTGGTATCTGTATTCTAAACACGACAAAAAAAGGAACTCCTAATTCAAATTAACATAACTTTTTAACGAAAGATTTTTGAGCAAAATAACTAGGCAGGAGTATTCCTACACTTATTGACTGACTTCTGTGTGAAAATGAGTTTGATCCATTTATTCATGCATGAGTGAGCAGACATTAAAGGCAAAAATGTCACTTTTCAAAAATCACAAGAGTGATATTTTGGGGGGTCTGTGAAACAAAAGTTTGTCAAATTTGGTTTCTTCCATTGTTTGACCCCATCATGCCTATCCCTGACACTTTTCATGTTTATCATAGTTGGGTGAACACAATTTTTTTGAAGAAAGTGATGTTCAGCCCTCCTCTCCTAAATCTACAAAATCCATTCAGTTTATGGAAAGAATTGACATCAACCAACACGAGCCAGCACACTGTGTGAAAATACCGGGTAGTCGTTTTCCGGTATTAAACAGTAAATTTTTTAACATTTCTTGGTTCTTTGTTAAAAATGTTCTTTCTCAACCATGACACAATCTCAATAACATCAACAGCACTTAAAGAAACACCAGAGAAGGCTTATTTCACAGACCAAAATGACTCTTGTGACTTCTAAAAAGTGACATTTTGCCTTTAATGTCTGCTCACTCATGCATGACTTGACAGATCAATCTCATTTTCAAAGAGAAGTTAGCCAATAAGTGTAGAAACATTCCTGCAAGATTATTTTGCTCAAAACTTCTTCTTTAAAAAGTTATGCTATTTTGAATTAGGGGGGAGTTACTTTTTTGGTTTTGTTTGTTGGTTTCAGATCCAGACACCCCTGCAGAACAGCTTTGAAGAGACTTTGTCGGTGACAGTCAATAGCTTCGCATCAGGGAGCATTATTGCTGAGTTCTCTGTTTACATACACATAGGCAATAGAATTACAGTTCAACAAGATCTAGAACACCTGTCCACTATCCAAGCTACCATGGTTAATATAGCCAAATCAGATCCTAGCTATATGGACCCAGCCTCCATACGAACATTCAGTACAGGTGAATGCTGATCTTTATTACATATTTTACAAATAATACAATCCTAAAGACTATCGAAAAGTCAAGAAAAGGACAGAGTCACAATTTCAATGTTGGACGTGTATATTCTGTTGAAATCAAACTCCAAAGCATAGTATATTTGACAGAAAATATTTTTAATAGAGTAGTTAAGAAATTCACAGCCCCTCAAATTTCTTCTTCTTCTTCTTCTTCATACGATTGCTTACAGCGTCCTGTCCTGCGGGAACCGTCATGACAGAATACGGCTCGGTAGCAATGTTTGAAAATGGCGCCATCAGTAGTCGAGCTAACTCCACGGACACCACCTGTCCCTTCTACACAGAGAGAGGTGAGACAAGATCTTCAGTCAAAAAAAAATGGAGTGATATGAATTTGGTAGGCACTACAGGTGTTACATATAGGTCATACCAGTTCTATTGTTTTTCAGCTTGCTTTTGTATTGTTAAGTTACAGACCATTATGGCACTATGTGCATGTCTTCTTCTTTCAGGTGCATGCCTATTCAGTATTGCATTTTAAAATGTGTCTTGGAAGATAGGGGTAGAGGCTGAGAGTTGGGTGTGTACAGCTGGAAGGATAATTGTAAAGGTTGGTGGACTAATACAGAAGAGAGAAAGAACTGTGGTTTAGTTTTTTATTGACCCAAAATAAGATTTAAGAAAAGTTGAATTTGATATGGATGTTCTGCTGCATGGTTTGGCAACAAACTGATTAATTTGATTGTTTCATTTGCATTATTCTTCTGGAAAACAATTCTGTTCCTGATCAATAAACATTCAGTCAGTTGGCAAGGTGAAAAAAAAAGAACTAGTCTTGCGTCCTGCTTCCACATCTTGTTATAAATAGCATAGATGGCAGGATTAGTTCACTTTGAACGTCCTTCAACGTCTCATAATGAAATAATAATAAGGCTTCATGATGATCCACCTCATTCATTTGTAGAAGGTGTTGTCGTCAAAGTGGATAAGTCCACATATTTCCAACCACAAGGTACGGGGTTCGACATGATTGAGTCCGTGTCATGGGACAAACGTTAATCTACCTTTTCCTCACTTGACCCAGGTGTAGTAAGTAGGTACCATTTAGGATTCATTCTTTTACTGCACTGAGCACTTATAGTTGCCGGGACTAAGGCCAGGGTTTCAATATCCAAAGTCCAAAGGACATGTTACAAGCACATACATGTAATTACACTATACAAGAACGGAACATTGTCTTATCCTCATATCCCTACTCTTCTGAGTATACCAAAGTGTACCAACATATCTTGCCATTTCTATCAGGAAAGGAAAGTGAACCTGCATCTTTTTGTACCAGTTGCATCTTGCACTTTCTAAAAATGAAAAAAAAATGTCCTCTTTTTCTACTACACGTTATGGAAAAATTTTGAATATTTTCATGATTCTTTATCTGCTATTTTGTTTCAGAATTATGACTATTTTCAAGTCCCATTTTTTGCTTGTAAAGGTTTCAAAGAATTTCATACAGTATTTGTTTGCTTGTTTGTAGTTTGTAGATGTCTGCCTCTGTGCTGAGATTTTAGTGAAGGTTTTCTCATTTCCTACTCTTTCCTCTCCATACCTAGTCCAGTGCCTTACTAATCTTACGACTAGATATCAGTGAATAATTCTTAATATTTTGAAATTAAAGGTTAAGTCATATTTTCCACGTTCAGGCTTTTAAAAATTTCAAAGGCAGCAAAATTATTAAGCAACAATACAGTATAGCAAATCAGAAAAAAAAAAGTTAACAAAGAAATAAATGTGTAGAAGGGAACAGCATAAGCCATTAGCATGACTGGCATTTTGAAGTTCCAATAGGCATTTGAATGAAATAGGCAAAATTTATATGTTCATTCTCTTGCATGAATGACCACAGCTCGTAGCATGATATTATAGTTAACAACAACAACAAACACCTCTCGAAATACACCCCCCCCAAAAAAAAAAAATAAAAAAAAATAAATAAATAAATAAATAACCCACCCAAAACCCTGTATGCAAAGACTGCCCAAGGGAAACTGGTCTTTATGAGATGGTGGACTTTAACGTAAATGAGGTTTATGGTTCACCATGTGGTAGGTCCTGTGAAAAGGACTGTGAGTTGGAGAGAATAGAGAAAGTTGAGTGGGAGGAGAAATGGAGAGGTGAGACCTAGTGAGAGAGAGTAGAGAGTATCTTTCTTGAGATTGGGTGAAGTCCAAAAAGTACTATAAACCAGTTGAGAAGGCGACGAGGAGAGAAAGCTCTAACCAGATGAAAATGCAATGAGGACTTTATGGACAGATTTCTTTGATAAATGTTTCAGTTAAATGGGTTCAATGAGAAACGCTGTTCAAGGGAAAGGGAAACTGTGGTCTTTATAGACAGGTGGTCTTTCTGTACAGATAAAAAAATTGTGATTAAACGCAACACAAGAAATTAAAGGGGTTTGACTGTATACATGCTCACTAAAAAAAACTAGGTTCAATTTTGCATGATAAATGCAATCACTGGCAGCATCTTTTGGGGTGGAATCTTGCACCCTACATGAAAAGGGTGCAAAGATGCACCCTTTTGTACTGTTTGCACTCGGAAATGCCCGTCTGCACCCTTAAAGGTGCAGCTTATGGGTGCAGACATATTTGCATTCAAAAGGGTGCAAATTTGCACCTTCTCTAAAGGGTACAATTCTGCATCCTTAAGGGTGCAAAATGTAGCTCACTGTACCCTTAAAGGTGCAAAATGCTTCTTAGGGTGCAAAGTTGTACCTATAAAGGACCTCCCTGTGTTGCATTTGAAGGGTGCAAAACTGAACCTTTTTTTTCTTAGTGTGTGGTACAGTATATCATGAATACATTCATTTGCAGGAGGTCATCCTATAGAAGCCCTCTGTGAAGGAAATTACTCGAATCCATGTAACTGGGTTATACCAGAGATGAACTGTGGAAGAAATTTGACTGCTGAGGAGATTCTTGACAGCTTTAAAAACGTCAGTATATTCTTTGGAGGGGGGCTGGGACTGAAACTCTATTGAGTGGGCCACTTCACCTAAATTATGAAATCCAGGGGTTGGCAGTTATGTATTAAAAGCTGTTTGCAATAACTTTATAACCCATTATGCCCTTCTGTACAGATATTGGGCAGTCCTCACTTACTATTTCAATCCCTACTGCAACAAAGGTTCATTTCCAAAAAAAAATGATAATACTGCAATAGTAATCAAGCCATTTTAAGTAACCCTCAAGTACTAAGACATCATTTGGCTATCATGATTATCTAGACCCCCTCCCCTAAATTTTAGCCTTTCCTATCCTCATACCTATGTTGATGATTATAAAAACTCTCTCAAACCCTTATTTTGCAGGTGCAAGTGACAGAGGAGAACACAGCCATCGTTGCCGAGGGGTTAGCTGCTATCACAGCCATGGGTCAGGAAATCTCCCAAGACGATCTTAGTGTAGCTGTAGACCTTCTTGAGCTGATCACTCAAATAAATTCTACAGATATACAGGTAGGCATTATCCATCATTACCATAGAATGCTATCATTGAATGGATATGTTCTAAAATGTTCTAAAATGATTGTACCCATAGCAGTTTGGATCAGGCATTGCGCAAACGAGAAATTACGCTAAATAAAATCTCATCTTTTGTCTTTTGGATTTAATTTTTTTTTTAATGCCTTATATATATCACCATTCATCATGCTTTGTAATATTGTCCAACACAAGTCTCAAATGATTTGTGAAATGGTGCTGGTAAACTTCTTTAAATTGCTGTTTTATTGGCAACCCCACCCGTCCTGCGTAGATAGATACTTTTATTTATTTAATTCTTTAATGTTCTTTTAAAAGAAATAAAGGTGCTTTGCTGTCTGTTCAGTCAAACAGAAGTAGATATTCACTCTCTGTTGCCTACTGGAACGGGGAGGGGGGTATGGAGGAAACGGGGAAAACATCTTCAATATAGTCAGTATCACAAAATATGACACTTGGAAACCCCATTTCTCTTCATTTTTTCTTTAATTTCTGAAACTTCAGGTGACTAGGTCTGTAGTGGAAATCGCTGACAACATTGCAGCCCTATCTGATGAACAGCTAGAGGACGCAGAGGAGCAGGACAGCGCACTTAGTCGTGTGGTCCTAGCTCTCGAGTCCCACCTGGCTGTAGTAGAAGTGGAAAACGGAAGTAGTACTCGCTTTGTAGAGACGAATATCGCTGCTGAGGTAGGATTAGAAGAGAGTAGCGAAGTGATTTGTGGTGGTCAGAGCCTTTTATTACACAGTTTGGCCAACTCGGCTCCAGCAGGGCACAACATGGTGCATATTGTAATGCTAATTATAAGCAGGCACAATACAAAAGAAGTTGCGCCATGTTGTGCCCTGCTGGAGCCGAGTTGGCAAAACTCTGTAATAAAAGGCTCTGGGTGGTGGTAGTTGTGCGTCACCTTGTGTTGACATACATGGATACTACATGTACATGAACTGATACCCACTGATTGAGTTTCCACATAGCTTATAAACCACTTTAATTTTTTTTAGTACAGTTTAATATGCTTTGAATAAAAAAAGATGCATATAATGATCATCACCTTTGCTCATGGGTGATTGGAATCCCCTTTGTTTTGTGGACAGCCATATTGTCTTTTCAAATTAGATGACATTCCTCTTCCTTATAAAAATTATAAAGAAAAGTGCCAAAACTACTGTAATTTAAGACATTTTCATTTTTATGACCACTTACACGTCATTCATCCAATTTCCTATGGAAACATAATTTTATTTCATTTCATTTCATTTATTTATTTTCATTTCCAGACATAAAACAAAGTGAGCAATGTAACAACTTGACATGAATGGAACATAGATTATTATAATTTTCAGAAATAAACTTTCAATTATTAGATCATCCATTTTTTTCCCGAACTACCAGCACATTAAAAGTCTGAAACAAACGAACAAAAAATGTTTGGACATGCAGTTCATAATAATGACAAAGTTATAATTAAAAACTCAAACTTAGTTGATAAATCCCGCTACGTTTGGATGGGATATACCCATCATCGTCAGATGGTAGAACGAGACTGTGCTGAGGTTTGATCTAGTCTGCGCAGCCCTTGACTGGAAACATTTCATTGCATTTTGTAATGTTCATAAAGTTTTAGGCCGTCTCACATGAGGCGTCATTTCACTTGTGTCATTCCCTGTGCTAATCAAGCACCTGAAACTGAAAGCAGCAATATCCATCATGCCCATACGCGTGTTTTATCTGTGCATGCTGTTCATTTTGTATTCGCTTTTTAAACAATATCATTTTTGTGTGAGGCATAAAAGACCGTAATAGTCACTTTTACGGTCATAATGTCAGCAATTGCCACCTGTGAACAGCACCATAAGGCTGCGTTGACATATTATGAAGCGGAAACCCCCTACGGTAAACCGCTGCGTTTTTTTTAGCATGCAGATGAATGGTATATGGGGGGGAAGAGGAACCACCTAGGTAGATATCATCCTTTGTCTCCTGGCAGCAATAATGTATTAAAAAATCAAATCCTTATAAAGTTAGTGCAAAATATGATGTCACAAGTTTGAGCACCTTTTGGCAAAAGTCTATTTCAGCGTGAATTTTTTTACTGCACCATATGTGAATAGAACATTCAGCACTTCATGTCTTTTGTGACACACACAACCCTCTCTTCTGCCAGAATCTTCAGGAGTGAAGAAGAAGAAGAACTATGATTGACGCAACAATGAGCATTTCATTATCATAAGTGGCGCGGTAAAAAAAAATGAATGAACCTTTACAAAGAACTTATGTTTCATCTGTTCCAGGTACTCGATGTGACCACTGAAGACATCAGCCAGGGCTATACTGTCTTCATGTCTGCAACTGATAATGGTGAAAGCATCTCTGATGAGGACTTCCAAGTGAAGAAAGGTGACCTGACGCAGGAGCCAGAGGCCATCGAGTCACAGGCCACACTCTTCATCCCGTCAGATTTAGCGGATAGTTTCTCCGAACGTAAAGGGCGCCTCGTGATCACTACATTCAGGGTGCCGTCTCTGTTCCAGGATGAGGGCATTGCAGAGTTCAATCTGAATGTTGTAGAATTCAACCGAACAGTGAATTCAAGGATTATATCGGCATCCGCCAATAATGAGAAGGTTGAGGACTTGGGCGAACCCGTGAGGATATCTTTCATTCCTTTGAATCCAGTAAGTACCTAATCTAACTTAAACTCATCAAACTGTAGGAAATACAGAGTTTCTTTGCCTGATGTAACTCAAATGTGTAATTCTTAACATGATAGGAGTAAAACAAGATTATATTCGAAAAGGGAACGGATGATAGGCATGATTGGAGGGATTAATGGAGATTGAGTTGGTAGAGATATGTAATATATGGTTAAACAGACAGAGAAAGGAAAAAGATGTAGGAAGAAGTCAGAAAAATGTTGCATGCTTCTCACTGTAGTCAACATCGTAGAGTCTTTGACAGAAAGAATAATATTTTAATACAACAAAACACTTACTTTATAAACAGACAAATAGCCCAGCCATTTAACATCTTTAGCTGGAAAGGTTTATTTAAAAATTCTTGCATAATTTAGATTTATTTCACAATATTCGTACTCCATATTTGTAATTCTAAAGTGCTCTCTCGTCATTATTTAGAATGGGACTAATGCCTCTTGTGTCTTCTGGGACTTTGACGAGAAAGCTTGGTCTCAACGTGGATGTATTACGAAGAGTAATGATAGCACAGGCAGGATTGAATGCGAGTGTAATCATCTCACCAACTTCGGAATTCTCATGGTTTGCATGGCTTGTTGTTTTACCACACACTGTAATACTTTTTATAATAATTTCATAATCTGTCCTTATAATCTTGACTTCTGCATACTCTTGGGGATCGTGCTTTTAGTTGTGCTGCTCCCAAACTTTGGAATAAAGTGCCACTGGAAATAAGAAAATGCCATTTGTTACTGTCTTTGAAGGCTCACTTTTTTCAGAAGCTTTTGATTACCGGTAGTTTTTATTGTATGTCTATGCACTGTATACAGTAGCTCTGTTACATCTCAGCGCTGCAGTAGAGTCTCTTAAGTAGAGTCTCTTGATATACTATAGTTACCCCCCCCCCCCCCAGAATCACGGAACTCAAGTGTCAAGACCTACCCCTGTTCACAACCTTGGTGTTTGGAGTAAGTGACAATATCCAATCAGATATCTTTTTTCAAAATTCAAAATCACAATGGATTTACTTGCAAGTAATTTAGAACTGATATTCACATTGCAAATTAACTTCTTAATCATGTCGATTAGGATGGCTCCAAGAGAAACTGACGATTTCTGTCATTATACCATGTAATTGCAAGTAATTTAGAACTGATATTCACATTGCAAATTAACTTCTTAATCACGCTGATTAGAATGACTCCAAGAGAAAGTGACGATTTCTGTCTTTATGCCATGTTCATTCTCTTCCTTTTTATACAGGACATATATGGAGGAGATGCTTTGACAATGCAAGATTTTATCCTAGAGATCATCAGCTATATTGGTTGCTGTATGTCTATATTGGGTCTTCTTCTTACAATCTTCACATACGCAACAAAGAAGTGAGTACCTCTGTACAGTGCAACAAGATTGCAGGCTGGAAAATCTGTATTTTCGACCCCATGTTTTTGTCATTGTAAATTTGTTATTGGTGTTTCTTTTCTTTTTATATTGGAAATGAATGAATAACAAAATTTGAATTTGACCCTGAATCCAATGAGTTCCTGTGATCCCTTCCCAGTCCTCTACTCGTTCTCTTCAGGGCACCCAAAGACCACCTGAAGACATACTATGTAACTATGAGGCATTGTACCGATTTCTAACTCCAATTTTTCTACCAGATCCTGATATCCCCTTGTATTTCGCTACTCGGTTTGTACAACGCATACTATTATAAATGTGGGAAATATTATTGTACCGATTTCTATATGCCTTATTTTTTGTCCACTTTTTTCTTCTTGCCTTCTAGGAATATTTGTGACCGAAAGATATCCCTCCCATAGTTCCCTATTCTGTCTATAAAAGGTACCCAAAGAGACACTTCTTGATTATGTGCATATCACTTTACCGGTTTCCAACTCAAAGAGGAAGTGAGATGGCTCAGTCAGTAGTAGTAGTAGTAGTTGTCTGGTCATGAGAGTAGTGTTCAGATATGGGGTGACATTGTGGCACCACTTATGTTAATGAATGCGCAATAACGTGTCAACTCTCAAATGAAAGAGAACTTTGTCAAAGTTCTCTTTCTCATGGCAACTCTTGTACCCTAAAATGTGGCGCCATATTGTGGCGCCGCAATGTTGCCTCATATCTGAACGCCCATTAAGTTTGTTCAGGCATTAATCCTCATTGCAAAGTCCCTTAGAGAGAACTTAAAGCCATCGGTTACCTGGTTGCTTATTTACAAGCATACATCATGCTTTCTTAGCACTCGCGTTAAATTAGCTTCCATTTTGTCCCCACCCTCTTTGTTTCGTTCTCTTATCCTTTAGGAAACTCCGTGACCGAAAACCCAACCAGATCCTACTCTCCCTTTGCAGCTCCCTGCTCGGTCTCTACGTCGTCTTCCTCGTCATGATTTCTTTAGACACCAAACAAAATGTGGCTGAGCTTCCTCTTGTCCCTTGCTCAGTCCTGGCAGCTTTCCTCCACTATTTTGTCCTAGCTTCGCTCTTCTGGATGGGTGTGGAAGGTTATCATATGTATAACCTCTTTGTGAGGGTTCTCAATCCTTATATGCCGTGGTTCATGAGGAAGGCTTTGATGGTTGCATGGGGTAAGCTTTTGGCTTTCGGCTATTAAAACACAAGGGCTTTGCTACAACAACCCCTCCCCCCCCCAAAAAAAAAAAAAAAAAAAAAGAAAAAAGAAAAATGGAAAACAGAAAGGGAATTCCAGCATACTTAGAGTCTGTATAACCTCCCAGCAAATCACCAAATGTAATGACTCTCTTAATCATGTTAATGTTGAAAAGTTTTTGTACCCAGGTTTTGTACAAGTTGTCTGCACATTTGGTCTAATACCTATCATTTAAAATGTTTTAGTGATGACCTTGAGTTTTCACAAACCGAAATAATGAATTCCTTAATCTACTTATAACTTGATTAAGCATTATCACTGTCACAACTTTTAGAAATTTGTGGAACTGCCTTATGTTTGTTTGCCCCCTCGCACCTTAAACAATTATTCTGGCAAGGCCTTAGACTCACAATTCTGTTACTAGTTTGCTGTGTCTTAAAATCACGAGTAACTTGAAAACATTTTAACTCCATGAGAATTATTTTGTGTTTTGTTCCTTGAATAGGTGTTCCTTTGTTAATAGTTGGAGTCACAGTCGGTTCTTCAAGACAGTTATACGCTCAGACAGACTTGTAAGTTTCATCTCTTACCTAACAACCATTCTTGCAAAGTAGCATTCAAAAATCAACTTGATGATATTTCTGACTCCCCAAATTGTCATGTCCTTGAAATGTTAGCATATTTTAAAGATGATGCACCAAGGCACTAAAACTGTAGTAGGGTCATTTTTTTGTACGTCTAACTTTTAAACTTCGTACTTTTAAGTTTAAAAAGCAACAAATTATTTCAAAAGAAATCAGATTTTCTCGAAGTGCTGGAAACGAAGACATTCCAAAATGCTGATGAATCCGGATTCTTTGCAACTATTTTCTGAGTATTTAATGGGAAATTGTTATTTTCATATTAGAGTGCTGCATAATGCATAACTGGCTCTTTGAGTTCCATTTAGCCTGAACTATTTAAGAATCTCCCCCCTCATGCGTTGCCCAGTATTATTTTCTCTATTCATTTGTCATTTATACACTATGTGACATTTCTTCTCCCCTCACATCATTCTCTATCATCCTATCACAAACCAAAGCCAAATAAAATAAACAAATAAAATAGCATTGGTTGATGAAATGTATTATTTTATTAAATAAAAACATATAAGTAATAAAAACATATGACAGTTGACGAAAGGGGATAAAAATGGACACTTTGTTCAGTTACCATGTAGATAAAATTTGGCACTTGCTCAGCTGACCAAAGCGGATAAAAACCGGCACTTTGCTCAGCTGACCAAAGTGGATAAAAATTGGCACTTTGCAAGATTGACCAAAGGTGGATAAAAATTGGCACTCTGCTTAGTTGACCAAGCGGATAAAAATTGGTACTTTGCTCAGTTGACCAAAGTGGATAAAATTTGGCACTTTGTTGAGTTGACCAAAGCGGATAAAATTTGGCACTTTACTCAGCTCACCAAAGCGGATAAAAATTGGCACTTTACTCAGCTCACCAAAGCGGATAAAAATTGGCACTTTACTCAGCTGACCAAAGTGGATAAAAATTGGCACTTTGCTGACCAAAGTGGATAAAAATTGGCACTTTGCAGAGTTGACCAAAGCGAGTAAAAATTGGCACTTTGCTCCATTGACCAAAGCAGATAAAAATTGCCACTTTGCTCCGTTGACCAAAGCAGATAAAAATTGGCACTTTGCAAGACCGACCAAAGTGGATAAAAATTGGCACTTTGCTCGGTTGACGAAAAGAGATAAAATTTGGCACTTTGCTGAGATGACCAAAGCGGATAAAAATGTTTAAAGTTAAAAATTTAAACTTTGTAAGTCTACCTGCCCTGCATGGACCACTAAGTAGGTCAAGCCCTCGGCTTTCTTATCATGTGTTTTATTCCTGGGAGGTCACTTCCATTGATGAGTGGAAAGAATCCACGAGAATCGTCCTAAAAAAAAACACCCTAAATGAGGATTCAAGGGCTGGCCGCTAGGACACCTTAAACACCAATTTGTGCAGATGTCTCTAGATTTGCACACCCTAAACAGGGATTTCATTAATTGTTGGGATATTCATACCTTAAACGAGGATATTCCCATTTTCATACCTTGAGAGTGATAGTGGGAGCCATTGAAAGTTTGGAGCCGTTTTTATCTCGAGATAATTCTCATTATGTTTTACACAGGCGTTATAGGATTTTTCGTTCACCGTCTTGTTACAGTCGGTCCAGCAGTCAGTGCAAATTACATACCCTTTTTGCATTTTAGATTATCGGGATTTAGGGGGCTTTTTTCATTTTTGGGCGTTTTTTACACTATTCGCGTTTCGCGCCTACCCCTGAAAAAATATCCTTTTTCCGCGTTTTTTTTCTCACGGATGCTGTCCACTCTTCAATGGAAGTGACCACCCCCCCCCCCAGGGTTTTACTAACCTTTGTATTCCTTTAAAATAAAATCCAGTTCTGTTCATTTATTGCTAAAAAAAATGAATAAAATTTCAAACTTCATGCAATATCAGGATTATTCATAGGTATAGGTTATACATTTCAGTACTTAATTCACATGTTCTTGTTTGGCCTTCATTTCCTCATTTTGATAAAGGTAATTCCTTTAATTTTTTTTCTGTTGTAGCTGCTTCCCCACATTCTGGCCTTTGGTTGGTGGTCTCCTAATACCTATTGGTGTTGTCGTGATCTTCAACTTTTCCATGTATGTCCGGGTCCTCACGCAACTGAACAAAACCGTCAACGGGAAACAGCTTAATAAGGAGGAAAAACGCCAGCCCCTGCGTCGTTTCCAGAATGCTGTTTGCATCATGATCTTCATGGGGTTGACATTGTGCACTGGGTACCTGAGCGTTATACAACCAGCTAATGCGGTTGTTCAAGGAGTCTTCACTGTCCTAAACTCTCTGCAGGGGTGCTTCATATTCATGTTGTACTGCGTGCGACAGCCACAGGTGCGCAGGCTTTGGCGTTCACAGTTCAGCTGCTGCTGCCAAATTCTTTAAGACGCCCTCTGCGTCCACTACCAGTTCTGGACAAACCATCTCCACGTTCAAGAACAGCTTTGGTAGGCAGGTGGCACAGAATCGCAACAGAAACTCACGGTTGATTTCGAATTCAGACTCGACTTGATATCTTTTTAGTAGCTAACTATAAATACAGAAAATGATGGAGAAATTGTATTTTGAGATCCATCCCATTGTCTCCCCAACGGCTTCCAAGCTATAGCCTATTTAGTAGTCGCAGTTGTAGTAGTACTAGTCGTAGTAGTAGTAGCAGTAGTTGTCACTGCAGCAGTATCGCAGTGAAGATCTCGCATGAATTTTAAGTACAGATTTATTAAATCTGTTTGTTTATTTTAGCATGTATATTAGTATGTATTCGAGTTTTGCATATATTCTTCTCTGTACATAGCATTACATGTAGTATACAGTGTACATTATACCTTTACATGCTACTACAGGTAGCCTTGGCTTGTGTATACCAAGCTTTTACAAGAAAGCCAAGTCAGTATATGTTTGATCGCCATTGAGAAAGCATCTTATATTAAAACACCTCTTTGAAGTTTGTTCTTTCGAAACTGGTTTGGATCGAAAGAACAAACCTCTTCGAAGTTTGTTCTTTCGATCCAAACCAGTTTCGACAGTTCAAAGCCTCCAATTGGTAAGAACAGCTCTATATATCAGTTTCATAGTGATTTCTGTGTAGTGATCTGTAATTGTAGCCATTAATATGTATTTCTAAACTTATGTTTTCAGAAGTTTTTATATTCAAAATTATTGCTTTCAATTAGGCAATGTGAACAAAGAGAATCTGTATCAAAGGATGAATAACTATGATATGCTACACATTGTAATCTAACTTTATCTTCAGTGCAAAAGGTTTTAAAATGTAAATTGTTGACAGTGACTTTTGAATTTGTGTCTCCATAAATTTCTGTGATGTTTAAATTGTTCAGAAGATGCATTCTTCAATGATATATGCTTGACTGCATGTATTCGAAAACAGTTGATATAATTTGATTGATTATTCTTTTGAATTTGTACTGGGATATTGATATTGTAGACTTAAACAATTAATTTTTCTTTTATCATTTTGATATACATATATCTGTAATTTGATTTGATTGTTTTATATGTTAGATGTTATCATTGTATTCAGTGCTTGCACATTTCGTTGATTGTAGTTCAGTATTGGAATAGTTATTTTGAACACTTTTCTAGTAATCACCGTAACGTTCTATATGAATTTGTTTCCTTTGCGATATCGTTCGTAAATTAGTATACTAAATGTTCGTTTTATTTGTTCTGTTTTCTTGCAGTATTCTATCTACTCTACTTTACACGGGAGATTCGGAATTGAATAAATCGCTTTCGCAAATTCATATCTCTCTGTTCGGAATAGATTCTGTTGGAGTGTTTTTTGTTCTTTGAACTCGACCGAAACTCCTCACTTAGCAACTCGTGTTAAGAAAGGCAGTCACAGTAGTAGTAGCAGTAGTAGTCCTAGTCGTAGTAGTAGTAGTCCTGGTAGTGGTAGTAGTAGCAGTAGTAGTCCTAGTCCTAGTAGTAGTCGTAGTAGTAGTAGTAGCAGTAGTAGTAATAGTAATAGTAGTAATAGTAGTAGTCCTAGTAGTAGTCGTAGTAGTAGTAATAGTAGTAGCAGTAGTAGTAGATCTAGTAGTAGTTGTCCTAGTCCTCGTAGTAGTAGTAGTAGCAGTAGTCCTAGTCCTAGTAGTAGTAGTTAGTAGTAGGCCTAGTAGTAGAAGTAGTAGTAGTAGTAGTAGTAGTAGTAGCAGCAGCAACAGCAGCAGCAGCAGGAGGGGGTGAGGAGGAGGAGAAGGAGGAGGAGGATGGGGTTAGAAGGAGAAGGAGGAGGAGGAGGAATAGAAGTAAAATAAGTAACTACAAATTTGGTGAATCTAGCAGCACATTTCTACCCATGTCATAAATGATGGTCATATCGTGGAATTTTTATTTGAAATGCTCACTCGCAAAATAATAATATAACATGTGTGGGGGTTAGTGCAGGTGAATGAGGGTGTGTGTCATTTCATTCATTTCATATGTCAATGAAATAGATTTACATTACTCATTCAATATGATACATTCCAGTAATAAGTGACTTCCACATCATTTATAAACAAAAAAATGGAATATATAAATACACAAGGTTAACCCTTCTTTCCATTTCCCCTGTAGGAAATAATTACCCCTTTTGGTATAGCAGTACTGCAAATATCCAAAAATACAAAACTTGAGCTTAATTAATGATATAATTCTTTGGGTTATGTAGCACGTGCAATATCTGCAGATTATACTGTAAATTAAATATTTCCAACTGTCATCAACCCTTTGGAAATCCCTTACATTATGTCGCTCTGTGCTCCAGGTGTATCTCTATAGGTGAATGCATGTAGACTTGTGACCGGATAACCATGGGTGTTCGAGTTCACAGTTGTTTGCGAAGCTTAAATGATGTCAACGAAGAAATCGTCATCGACGGGGTCATAATCGACGGTCTGTCAAACTCAGTGACGTTAGCTCGTCCAGTAGACGAAGGATCCCAGCTCAGTTATCATGGACGAGATCTGTCCTGGAACCCAGCTGCCTGTCTGTGGTCTCAAAATCATGATGGTAGCTGTTGAGGAGTCTTCTCCTGGCCTGCTTTGCCCAGATTTTCAAAGAAGATGGCACCAAAAATATGAAGTTAATTGCTGCGCATCCTATCTCCTCTCACACTCACTCAGCACACAGGTCCTGCCTTGACCAATGCTAAAGTTGCTCTGCCCAGTAGCTAACTCATGCAACGTACACCAAGCATACTTGCTCAGCTCTGCATAGCTCATTGCACAAGGTATCACTGTCCAGCACACATCACTCACATAACTCTCCCATTCAACCCGTGCACTCTGCCCTAAGAGACTATTGTTCCTTTGGGTCTGGTAGTAATTGCTGTTCCCTGATTTAAATTCCTGGTCACTTTGTGACAATGATGTTAATCAAAAGTATGAAAGTTTGATTGAAATATATGTTTGATTATATAACAAATGTTTTCAAGAGAAAAGGATGAAAATAAAGAAACTTGTAAATGTTAAACCGTGGGTTACGATAGAAATTAAGAAAATGAGTAGACATAAATATATATTATGCAAAAAATATCTTAGAAATCCTACAACCTATCGCAAAACTACTTATGTAAATTTTAGAAATAAATTGAATAATTGATACGCGATATGTACAAAGCGTAGATATTATGATGATTAGTCTAATGATGTCATGAACAATGCCAAGAAAACATGGAAAGTTATAAATGAAGTTTTAAATAAAAGCAAAAGCAAGCACACTATTGATGAGACAATATGAAGACAAAACCACGAAGGATAAAGCCCATATTGCAAATTTATTCAATGATTATTTTACACTCATACACACACAATCACACACAAAAAAATATTAAGAAACTCATTATTTTGTATAGAGAGAACTTTAAGAAATGATGTTATCAATATGCATGTTGTTTTGTTACGAAACAAAAGAAGTGAAATCATAGTTGTAGAATGTTACTGCTACACCTTATATATTGGACCACATTATACGGTTTTGTTTAAATTCATTAGTCTTTATCAATTATTGATTTTTCTTTTTGTTTTCAATTATCTAAATTTCGGGTTAATATGTGAAATGAATTGTTACAACAATCATTATTTGGTATGCATGAAATAAAATGGTATAAAATGTAATGGTTAGGCTACAGCATGACGTAAAGTTAATTTTATTTGAACAATTTTTGTTAACTGGTTTTATATCCCTCTATCATACCTTCTATTCTCTTTCTATTTTCCTTGCTTATTTCAATATTTTCCCTTTCCTCTTCTCTATACTGTAGCCTGTTTCCTTATGTAGGCCTACATTCTTTGATTCCGTTCCTTTATCATTGTTTTTAGTTATCTTTTAATATTTTTGCTTATCCTGCTCTTTTCCTTGTGTATTTCTTTGTTTTCCCTTCATCCTATCACCTATTTTCCTTATGCATCTCTTTGTCTTCCCCTCAATCTATGGTCCTTTCTCTTTTCCATTATTAAATATCCTACTCCATATCTGAGCAGTCAGACATGACACAATATGCCTTCCCTTGTGTGCATAATACGTACGTACAGTACATTTTTTTGCTAATATCGTTTGCGCTGACGAGTTAGACTCATTTACCACCGGTTTTCCTGAATTTTATCGCAAATATGGCAGAACTCTAGTGTAAAAAAAAAAAAAATATGCGCGTCCCGCCCCACCCCCCCCCCCCCCCCCCTCGTTACATGAAATCGCCGCCACTACAAAAGATGGTTGACATGCACTGATTTAGTTGTTATTGTCCTAAGCTTTATCTCATAATTTTCCAATTTTCGGTCGCTTATAATGAGAATGATAATAATTCACATATATATAAATAACAGGAAGCAAAAAAGGAACAATCGAAGTGAATATCATTGACTATGATGATAATGATGAAGATGATGATGATGATAAAGGTGATGATAATGATGATGACGATGATGATAATGATATCAACACATGCAATTTACAAGGATCCATCGTAAAACACTCCTGACACACGTTGTTATAACTTGTTTTTGTAAAATTTAACTCAATTTTCGTAATATCATTGTTATAAGGAATTGTTACACAACAATTTTCAAGTTCGAGTTAGAGTTCAAGTTGAAGTTCACGATCGAGTTCTGATTATTATTATTTTTTTTTACAACCGCCAATACAAGGCCATGATGGTGAAAACTGAAGAGAACTGATAACACACATTAAATCGTAAGAGTATTTACCTTCCTATCAATGATAACGAATAACACCCAATACTGGCATAGAAGTCCTGTATTTATTTAGACATGTTAGAAGTGACAACAATGAATTGGAAGTATCGTGTAACAAAAGAATAATTGATTTCATTGCAACGATAAAACAGGGATTTTACTTTTGAAGGTTATAATACCTCATCCAGCTGTTCATACTAACACTTCGCTCTCACATATGTATATTATGCGCAACTGTTCAGTTTATATACTGTCTGGATTCGAAAGATCAAGTGAATGTGGAATTAGGTTGGATTTCTCTTAAAATTTAAACTTTCTCTTCTGTTGTACATGCAAAATCATATTCCAAAACATTCATTTTTCTCTTATATGGACTTTCAGAAGTGGATACACCAGGTTCGATGACAGATTCATAGCTGGAAGAGAGTACAAACAATGATGTGTGTATGGCTTGGGTTGTAAAGTAATGCGTGAACGTTAAGAAGCAGATTCTATTGAAGCAGATATTAAGATAGCTTGTTTCTGTAGTTTAATCTTTTCAAAATGATCTATGAGATACATGACATCATAATGATTCATTGTATTCTTTTTCCTCCTCACTACCACTAGTGTGCCTCACCCATTCTACATACCATCCCTCTCTCTCTCCCTTTCTCTACTCTCTCTCTCTCTCTCTCTCTCTTCTTTCTCCCTTACCCCAAGCTCTTACACATTTTCGTCGTGCGCCCCCTATCTCTCTCTCTGCAAGCCCCTGTTTCCCCCTGTCTTTCTTTCTTTCTTTCTTTCTTTCTTAACATAAATGTACATCAAAGCAACTTATCATATTTTAGCAGTATAACATTTTCCATACAGAGCTAGCTAATAAGAAACGAGAGCACAACCATTGTGGCTTTGTTGATGTACCGCATTCAATCTCCTTTACTTAATTTTTTCTTTCTTTCTGTTTCTTTCTGTTTAATCAAATGATATACATTAGGAAAAATATCTGTTACGAGGAAAATTCAGTTTATTTGTATTTTCGAACAAAATGCGCAAAGAGAGAAACAAAATGATATTTGAGATTGCCCTACACACTAAGAAAAAAAAATAATAAATTTTACGCCCTTCAAATGCAACACTGAGAGTTCCTTTATGGATACAATTTGCATCCAAAGAAGTAGTATGCACCATCAAGGGTGGAGTGAGCTAGGGTGCAGAGTTGTACCATTTAGGAAAGGTGCAAATTTGCACCCTTTTGAATCCAAAAATTTATGCAGCCTTAACATGTTTCAAGCTGCGTAGTTGCACCTTTAAGGGTGCAGACGAGCATTTCCGGGTGCAAACAAGTACAGAAGGGTGTATCTTTGCACCTTTTTCATTTAGGGTGCAAAACCGTACCTCAAAAGGTGCTGCCAGTGTTGCATTTAGGGTGCAAAATTGAATATTTCATTCTAAGAGTGTACAATATGGTTGAATCTTTTGAATGTTTTATAGAAATGACTCACCGTTTCATGGAGCTCAAAAGACGAGATAGCCCACGTTTTATTTCTCCAAAAACACTGAGATGTTAGTAATTCCCAAGGGAAACCTATATATGACGAATCTTTGTATAACCAGGTGCTAGGTACGCATGCGATACAGTGCGCAAGACTGTTTATACCGTCTCCTGATTGGCGGGATTTATTGATTACTGAGATTGTGCAGAAATGTTATTGGGGTTAAATTATACTGGTGACATAACAATGTTTAGCATGTTTAGAGTGTTATCAAATCTCCCTGATGGAGAAGTAATTTTCTTTTAATATTGGTCTTTCAAATTAAGGAAATTGACGTTTAACTGTCGTCATCATAAACAAAATTTGGTACCTGCATCGAATTAGATTGTATTTTTATCTTCAATATTACCCTCTGTTTAAGGGAGGACAACGGAGTATCTACAAATGAAATGTTTATATGTGTTTGGCCTGTACTTTCACAAGCTGAACAGAGATCAGGCTATTTTCTTCTATAGACAGGATAGATGCAATGGTTTAATGTTCATTTTTTTGTTTTACTTGGTTATGCCTAATTCATTTTATCAATATATATAATCATTTTTCTTCTTGGAACGCCTTGTTCAAGGGATACTCTCTTTTGCTTTATTTACATGTAAATCATCATTTGCATCATTTAGGTCTATAGGTGTGTCCATTACCCCTCTTTTATTACGGCTAATAACATTCACATCACAGGTAATATAGGCATATAAGCCGCATGCAATGGGCTACAGCCCATGTCATCTGCAACACTTTCATGTTGAATGCCAGTTGGCTGGAAGCTCTCCATTGCCTGTTGCCTATGTCTTCGGGATTTGTTTTTTACTTCATCCTGTCCTGACTTCCGTACAGTCCACCCCTGGTGAAGTATAGTCTGGTGCATACAGATCTCTCTTGCACAGCAGT